>JAPXFY010000656.1:5000-10000 GCA_030674185.1 Monoplex corrugatus | reverse complement strand
ATGGACAGCAAAAAACAAAACAAAACAAAAAACAAAAAACGAGACAGTCTTGAAGGAGGCAGACACAAGATACTTGATAAAGAAGGAAAAGATAAGCAACTTTTATATGACATTTTATGAGGAAAGGAGAATTAGAGCACCTGGTCACATTAGGAAAGCTGCAGGGAAAGATAACACCAGGTAGACCCTGGGAGAAAACAGACGGACTTGCAGGGTGGCTGAGGACATAGAAGGTGGGAGATGTACTTGCAGCGACAGGGGATAGATTCGTGTGGAGGACCATGATCACCAACGCCATGTGGCAGGGCACATAATGATGAGATGAAGATGATGACGATGACGATGATGATAACGCTGGGAACGGTCAAAGCATAGCAACACTCCCTTTTACCCCGCCCCCTCCCTTACCACCACCACCCCTGTGTGAATCTACCCACCAACCTACCTACCTACCTCCCCAAGAGAAGCGAAGAATGGCAGAATGGTTCAGACAAAACTAGAGGTTCCAGGGTTGGTTTCCGTTAAGGCCTGGACTTTTCTTCTGCGTTTGGCCGTAAAATCAAACTGAACGTCTAGTCTTTTGGAAGGGGACGAAAAAGGAGTCGGACCCTTGCCTTCTGGCCTGCGCACGCTAGAACTCCCACAGTGCAGAAGTTGAAAATCGTAAAGAGCAGGGCATTTGACTGGCTGCCCTGGTATATAACATTGGAGAGATGATCCCTGCTCCTGAAGGCCAATAAGCCTTCTGAGATAGGTTGATTTCCTTCCCCTTGCCTTTCTTTAGTTTTGATATTAAAAAAAACGAGTGGCGCTGCACTGTGGTGGCGCGTTATTGTTATTTAAAGCCCAGCCGACTGCGTAGAGCAATATCAGGGCTATAACCGCTTCAAAACATAAAAACTTCAACAGGAAAAAAAAAAAAAAAAAAAAAAAAGAAGAAAAAGAATTACACATATCAACGCATTCGTGCACAAAATCTAAGGACAGGTCCCTGGCGTTGACCACTCCGTCCAATTTATCGCACAGAGGATTTAAAAAACACACCTGAATACAAACTCAAGCATACCTAAGGACACCAAAACAAAAATAAAAAACAGGCATAAATTATCTAAAATTGCTTCCACAGTGACATAAGAGGAAATTTCTAGCATAGAATTTCCAGAAGGTGGGGATACTATTTATACAGCAAGAACCCCCGGTCTCCCCACGGGGGAAGGCGACGCGTTCTCTGAGGGGAGAGCATCCAGAGTTTCACATGGAAAAATCCAATGTGACAAAACAAATGTATATGAATACATGAATATGAATTTTTTTCTCCCATTCTCTTACGCCACCTTAACGGTCACTGAAGCTGGGACCATGTTTACAATGCTATGGTTTTGATGATGACGATGGGGAAGATAATGATACTGTAGAGTTCCATCGTTGATCGAGACTGCGTGACACAAGGTTGTACTCTACGTTTTACTATCATACATATCCTAGTGGCAACCAGGCCTGAGACCTGCGGTGTTGATCAGGATGGACATTTAAGGATGCAACATCCTCAACGGCGCATCAGGAAACTGGATGAGACTGGAGTGTGTGGTCCCGGTTTTCCGAATGAGCCTATAGCACGCTCAACTCTGGGTAGAAGCCAATTGGGGGGGGGGGGGGGGGGGGGGGGGGGGGGGGGGGGGGGAGGGCACAATTATTTTGACAGGACTGAAAGGATTCAAACTCATAACCTTCCAGTCGGTAGTACGCTGTGCTGACTACTGCACCATGGCGGTTAATTTATCTTGTGTTTGTAGTTCTAGACAGACGTGGAGATTTGCAATAGTTAATGCGAAAAATGTAGTTTTAGCTAATAACTTCTACCGTTGAAAAATAGAGACCGATGTGTATGTGTGTGTGTGTGTATGCAAATGTGTGGAGGGCCATGATCGCCAACGCCATGCGGCAGGGCACATGATGATGATGATGGTGATGACGACGACGACTATGATGAGTATGCACTAATGATGTGTGTGTTGGTGTGTATGATTGTGAGAGCGCGTGCACTCGCGCGTGTGTGTTCGTTGGTTCGTTATTTCTTCTAACGTCTATTCACATAAGTGCTTTTAGAAGAGAGCGCGCGCGCGCGCGTGTGTGTGTGTGTGTGTGTGTGTATGTGTATGTGTATGTGACCAGAACCCCACCCTTTCTTTATTCTTATTGTTGCTTAAAGCCCAGCCGACTGCACAGAGCCATTATCAGGGCTATAACCATTTAACAAAATACACCATACTTCACAGAACATCATATAAAAACTGAAAAAGAAAATTAAGTACAAAATAAATGCATTCGCGCGCAGTCTAAGGATATGCCCCTGGCACTGACCACTCCTTTCCATTTATCACTATGGGATTTAAAAAACATAACTAAAACATACATGTACAGACAGTCCAAAATCACCTAAAATTGCATTCGCACATCACATTTCCCTAGTGCCAAAAATGCACGTAACACGTGTACCCAATTATCAATCCTAAGAGAAAGTACGTGAGACTTGATTGAACACATACAGATGAATGGATCAGCAAGGCAGAAAATGATAGGAAGAAATGACAGAAAGCAAAAGGACGAGGCAGAAACAAAGAGAGTGACAGAAAAGAGGAAACTTTTAGCACAGAATTTCCAGAAGGTGGGGATACTGTTTATACTGAAAGAGGTCCCGGCATCTCCACGGGAGGCCGGGGTCGGGGGGGTGGGGAGCTCTTTCATAAACATCAAACCACCACCACTACCACCTAGAAAAATAACGACAACAAACACACAAAGACAAATACGTATACAGCAAGCCTTGTCACTACTGCTCCGTTTTTTAACCTCCCCCATTTCCCCGTTCTAATCCCCTCTTTTTCTCGCAACTTCCAACACCCCCCCCCCCCCCCCCCCCGTCCCCTCTGTCTTATCATCTCAGTGAGAAATCAGAAAATGTTTCTTTGCCTTTCGCCGAGTTCTCTACACATTCATAAAACGCCACACACGATTCATCACGGAACGTTTCACCTTTAGTCGGGGAGAAAAGTGTAACGAACCTAACCTGATAAGATATACATGTATAATTATCGTGTTAGGTTATTCTCTCTCTCTCTGTGCGTGTGTGTGTGCGAGTGTGTGCGTGCGCGTGCGCTCATGCGTGCGTGCGTGAGAGAGAAAGAGAGAGGGAGGAGGAGGGGAGATAGGGGAGAGAGATACAGACACAGACAGAGGGAGAAAGAGAAATATACAGACAGAAACAGAGAGAGACAAAGAAAAGAGGAAAGGGAGAGAGAGAGAGGGAGAGAAACAGAGAGAGAGAGAGAGAGACAGAGACAGAGACAGACAGACAGAGACAGACAGACAGAGACAGACAGACAGACAGGGACAGACAGAGAGAGCGAGCGCACGTAACGCGTTCAACAGCTCAAATACTGTAACCCTCTCCGTTGAGTTGAAAAACCACACGTAAATCACCTACACTACCCTCTCCCGGAGGTCAAGAGGAATGGACACCTATCTAAACACGTAATAACTGTGATATCACCCTCTATCAAGCAGGCGCAACAGGAGACATGGCAGACCACAACCCTGATCACAACCCATGTTATTATAATATTAGCTCCATGGTAGCCGCAGGCAGTAAGTGGAAGAAACAACCATCCAACAACAACAACAACAACAAACAAACACACACAAAACAAACAAAAACAAACAAACAAACAAAAAACCCCCGCCATATTCATTGCCTTTTTTCTCTCCTGTCGTCGTCGTCTTAATCTTCTTTTAAACCATTTTTCAATGGCGGGAAAATGCAACGATCCTACTCGCCAATTCAATTCAATTCAATTCAGCTGGGTATTTCGATCCCATCACCATTGACAGTCAGATAAACTAATGTTGTAGTAACGCCCTTCAAGCCTTTACAGAGATAATACGTCTATATGGTATATGCCATTCATTTTCATACATCTGTTTTTTTTATGTCACTTGTATGTGGTTTAGGAGGAAATGTGCGCCAATTCCATAAGCTCTTTCTCTAGTAAATTAACTGTCTGTACACACCCACAAGTGCGTGCATATACCACACACACACACACACACACACACACATGGGGATTCCACAAGGTTCAGTGATAGCACCTATTTTGTTTAATATCCTTATACAGGATCTTCCTAAAGCTCTTTCAAATCGTGTTGTTTTAGTACAGTATGCTGATGATATATGTACTTGGATGAATATCACTTTAAAAAAGACAACTCCACAGAGAACACGGAATTACATCAGGAAGTTCTATCAAATTGATCTTGATAACCTTGGAAACTATATGTTAGAAAATGGTCTGTCATTGTCGGCAGAAAAAACTAACATGATGCTGTTTGATCCTGGTGGTAACTCAAATAACTTACCTACTTTCAAATTGCTTGGTGAAGTGTTAAATTACAAACAGGTCGTAAAATTTCTGGGAGTTTACATCACGTCGAAATTAAGCTGGAATATCCATTTTGATTATATTTTAACAAAAGCACGAAAAACCTTAAATTTTCTAAAGATAATAAGCAAATTACCCTGGGGAATGGATACAAATATACTGATTCATCTGGCAACAGCGCTGGTCAGGTCTAAATTATCCTACGCGCAAGAAATTTTTTTCAACGCACCTAAATATTTACTAAAAAAGATTCAGAACTTGGACTGCAAAAGTCTTAAAATTGCACTAGGTGTACCAACTCATGCTTCTACTCTGGTAACGTACAAAGCTGCTGGAATTCTACCTCTAAACAACCATCGTGAGCTAGCTACAGCAAAGTTTGCAATTAGAACTACTTCACAAGCGAATAATTTTGTGAGCAAAGAAATTAAAATCAGGTCTGATATTGACTTTCCAAAACGAGCAAAAAACATTTCATCACAAATTACAACCGCAACTTACATATCTGACCTGATCAAACAATCCAACATAACTATGGATGAAATAGCCGAGAAACCATCGTTA
>JAPXFY010006562.1:0-12446 GCA_030674185.1 Monoplex corrugatus | reverse complement strand
CATCAACTCCCACTCTATAAAACACCACTTCTATGCTGATGACACCCAACTTCAAGATAGTGACTCACCTGATAATATACAGCGCCTGTTGACTCGCACCACTGAGTGTTACTCGGACATTAAGAACTGGATGACACACAATAGACTTCAGCTTAATGACGACAAGACAGAAGCTATCCTCATTGGCACCCGTCAGAAACTTTCCCAGCTGCCTCCTCTTTCTCTCCCATTATGTAACACATCAGTCCCAATTTCTGATTCAGCTAAAAACCTTGGTGTCTGCATTGACTCTACCCTCTCCATGAACAACTTTGTTTCTCAAACTGCCAGATCTTGCTACTATCATCTCCATCGTATAAGCCTGATCAGGAAGTATCTCTCTGTCGAAACAACTGCAAAACTCGTTCTCTCCTTCATAATGTCTCGCATTGACTATTGCAATTCACTCCTGTCTGGTCTTCCTGCCTTCACCATTCACATCCTACAGCGCATTCAAAACAATGCTGTACGCCTTGTACTCAAAAAGAAAAAAGCTGACCACATATCTCCTCTCCTGGCACAACTTCACTGGCTCCCTGTATCAAAGCGCATACAGTACAAACTAGACACCATGTGCTACAAAAGCCTCAATAACGCAGCCCCCGATTACCTGTCAAGCCTACTTGAGATCTATGTTCCCTCACGTACCCTCCGCTCTGCCTCCGATCCTCTGACTTTTCGCTTTCCACGCACTAAGCTCAATACCTATGGTCCACGAGCCTTCTCTGTTTCTGGTCCACTCTCCTGGAACAAACTTCCTCTCTCAGTCCGTCAGCAACCTACTTTTGCCTCCTTCAAGTCCGCTCTCAAAACTCACCTTTTCTCCTCTGCATAAAATCCTAACCTCACTCAACCCCCTCTGCAGCCTGTCTCCGCTCGGAGGGGAATCACTTTGTTTTAATATATAATTGTATATGATGTGCTCTCTGTGGTTTTCCATTGGTTTTATTCTTGCTTTTATTGCTTTTATTCTTTTCTCCCCATTTGTGGCCATGCATGTGTGTGTGTGTGTGTGTGTGTGTGTGTGTGTGGTGTGTGTGTGTGTGTGTGTGTGTGTGTGTGTGTGTGTGTGTGTGCGTGCGTGCGTGCGTGTGTGCGTGTGTGTCTTTTCGGCGCTTGGATTTGATTTTGTCGAGATTTGCGCTATATAAATATTGTAATTATTATGTATGCATGTGCGTACGTATGTATGTATGTATGTATGTATACGCTTAGATTTATGTATGTATGTATGTATGCATGTATACGCTCAGCTTAGATTTATGTATGTAAGTATGTAAGCATGTATGTATGCATGTATACGCTCATATGTATGTAGGTATGTATGCATGTATACGCTCAGCGCTTAGATTTGATTTTGTCAAGATTTTGCGCTATATAAATAAAATATATTATTATTATTATTATTAGTGGTAGGGGTTGACATGTCTGTACTTTATACGTGTGTCTGTTGTTCTTTAACACCATGTATGTCTTACATTTGTTATTCTTCCTAGTGGTAGGGGTTGACATGTCTGTACTTTATACGTGTGTCTGTTGTTCTTTAACACCGTGTATGTCTTACATTTGTTATTCTTCCTAGTGGTAGGGGTTGACATGTGTGTACTTTATAGTGTGTCTGTTGTTCTTTAACACATGTATGTCTTACATTTGTTAGTTTTTATCCTAGTGGTAGGGGTTGACATGTGTGTACTTTATACGTGTGTCTGTTGTTCTTTAACACCATATATGTCTTACATTTGTTAGTTTTTATCCTAGTGGTAGGGGTTGACATGTGTGTACTTTATATGTGTGTCTGTTGTTCTTTAACACCGTGTATGTCTTACATTTGTTATTCTTCCTAGTGGTAGGGGTTGACATGTGTGTACTTTATACGTGTGTCTGTTGTTCTTTAACACCGTGTATGTCTTACATTTGTTATTCTTCCTAGTGGTAGGGGTTGACATGTGTGTACTTTATAGTGTGTCTGTTGTTCTTTAACACATGTATGTCTTACATTTGTTAGTTTTTATCCTAGTGGTAGGGGTTGACATGTGTGTACTTTATACGTGTGTCTGTTGTTCTTTAACACCATGTATGTCTTACATTTGTTAGTTTTTATCCTAGTGGTAGGGGTTGACATGTGTGTAATTTATACGTGTGTCTGTTGTTCTTTAACACCATGTATGTCTTACAATTCGTTAGTTTTCTTCCTAGTGGTAGGGGTTGACATGTCTGTACTTTATACGTGTGTCTGTTGTTCTTTAACACCATGTATGTCTTACAATTCGTTAGTTTTCTTCCTAGTGGTAGGGCTTGACATGTCTGTACTTTATACGTGTGTCTGTTGTTCTTTAACACCATGTATGTCTTACATTTGTTATTCTTCCTAGTGGTAGGGGTTGACATGTGTGTACTTTATACGTGTGTCTGTTGTTCTTTAACACCGTGTATGTCTTACATTTGTTATTCTTCCTAGTGGTAGGGGTTGACATGTCTGTACATTATACGTGTGTCTGCCTCTGTCTGTCACGCTTTATGAAGAGCTTAACTTGTGACACATGGCACGTTAAAAGTGGTCACCATCATTATCATTATAATGTTTGAACAGGATAAGGCCCCATTCGTCTCTGGCGGGGATGCCGGGGGCTCTTTCAGTACAAATAGTGTCCCCACTTTCTGGAAATTCTGTGCTAGTAATTTCCTCTTTTCTGTCACTTTCTTTGTTTCCATTTTGTTCCTTTGCTTTCTGTCATTTCTTCCTGTCATTTTGTGCCTTGCTAGTCGAGTCGAGTGCAGTGAGTTTTAAAGTCCTACCACTCTTAGAGTACACGAGGACTAGCGAAAAATTTTTTTGAAGAAGCCTTCAATAATTTTAAAGCATTGTGAGAAACCGATGCTTTATTCGGTTCTCTGATCCTCCCTGGATGGTAATCGAATGGATGAATGAATGTGCCTTGCTGGTCCAATATCCTGTATATATTCATTAAAGTTTTACGTATCCTGCATTGGGATCGATAACTAGGTACAAGTATTGAGTACATTTTTGGCTCTATGGAAATACGATGTGCAGAAGTAGTTATAGGTAATTCAGGCTCGTTTTTTTTACGTTTTAGTGTCCTTAGTTGTGTCTTGATTTGTATTCAGGTTTGTTTATATACGTTTTGGTGTCCTTAGTTGTGTCTATAGGTAATTCAATTTTTGTTTATATACGTTTTGGTGTCCTTAGTTGTGTCTATAGGTAATTCAATTTTGTTTATATACGTTTTAGTGTCCTTAGTTGTGTCTATAGGTAATTCAGGCACGTTTTTATACGTTTTGGTGTCCTTAGTTGTGTCTATAGGTAATTCAGGCACGTTTATATACGTTTTGGTGTCCTTAGTTGTGTCTATAGGTAATTCAGGCACGTTTATATACGTTTTGGTGTCCTTAGTTGTGTCTATAGGTAATTACAGGCACGTTTTTATACGTTTTGGTGTCCTTAGTTGTGTCTATAGGTAATTCAGGCACGTTTTTATACGTTTTGGTGTCCTTAGTTGTGTCTATAGGTAATTCAGGTTTTTTTTTATACGTTTTGGTGTCCTTAGTTGTGTCTATAGGTAATTCAGGCTCGTTTTTATACGTTTTGGTGTCCTTAGGTGTGTCTATAGGTAATTCAGGTTTTTTTTTATACGTTTTGGTGTCCTTAGTTGTGTCTACGTTTGTATTCAGGTTTGTTTTTTAACCCCCATGGCGATAAAGTGGATGGAATAGTCAACGTCAGAGGCATGTCCATAGATCGTGTGCACGAATGTATTGCTATGTGTATTTTTACTTTTCTTCTCCAGTTTGCTGTTTGTTTGTTTGTTTGTTTCTTCTCCAGTTTGCTGTTTGTTTGTTTGTTTCTTTCTTTCTTTCTTTCTTCTCCAGTTTGCTGTTTGTTTGTTTGTTTCTTTCTTTCTTTCTTTCTTCTCCAGTATGCTGTTTGTTTGTTTGTTTGTTTCTTCTCCAGTTTGCTGTTTGTTTGTTTCTTTCTTTCTTTCTTTCTTTCTTTCTTTCTTTCTTCTCCAGTTTGCTGTTTGTTTGTTTGTTTGTTTCTTCTCCAGTTTGCTGTTTGTTTCTTTCTTTCTTTCTTTCTTTCTTCTCCAGTATGCTGTTTGTTTGTTTGTTTCTTCTCCAGTTTGCTGTTTGTTTGTTTGTTTGTTTCTTCTCCAGTTTGCTGTTTGTTTGTTTGTTTGTTTCTTCTCCAGTTTGCTGTTTGTTTGTTTGTTTGTTTCTTCTCCAGTTTGCTGTTTGTTTGTTTGTTTGTTTCTTCTCCAGTTTGCTGTTTGTTTGTTTCTTTCTTTCTTTCTTTCTTCTCCAGTATGCTGTTTGTTTGTTTGTTTCTTCTCCAGTTTGCTGTTTGTTTGTTTGTTTGTTTCTTCTCCAGTTTGCTGTTTGTTTGTTTCTTTCTTTCTTTCTTTCTTCTCCAGTATGCTGTTTGTTTGTTTGTTTCTTCTCCAGTTTGCTGTTTGTTTGTTTGTTTGTTTCTTCTCCAGTTTGCTGTTTGTTTGTTTGTTTGTTCTCCAGTTTGCTGTTTGTTTGTTTCTTTCTTTCTTTCTTTCTTCTCCAGTATGCTGTTTGTTTGTTTGTTTCTTCTCCAGTTTGCTGTTTGTTTGTTTGTTTGTTTCTTCTCCAGTTTGCTGTTTGTTTGTTTCTTTCTTTCTTTCTTTCTTCTCCAGTATGCTGTTTGTTTGTTTATTTCTTCTCCAGTTTGCTGTTTGTTTGTTTGTTTGTTTCTTCTCCAGTTTGCTGTTTGTTTGTTTGTTTGTTTCTTCTCCAGTTTGCTGTTTGTTTGTTTCTTTCTTCTTTCTTTCTTCTCCAGTATGCTGTTTGTTTGTTTGTTTCTTCTCCAGTTTGCTGTTTGTTGTTTTGTTTGTTTCTTCTCCAGTTTGCTGTTTGTTTGTTTGTTTGTTCTCCAGTTTGCTGTTTGTTTGTTTGTTTCTTTCTTTCTTTCTTCTCCAGTATGCTGTTTGTTTGTTTGTTTCTTCTCCAGTTTGCTGTTTGTTTGTTTGTTTGTTTCTTCTCCAGTTTGCTGTTTGTTTGTTCTTCTTTCTTTCTTTCTTCTCCAGTATGCTGTTTGTTTGTTTGTTTCTTCTCCAGTTTGCTGTTTGTTTGTTTGTTTGTTTCTTCTCCAGTTTGCTGTTTGTTTGTTTGTTTCTTTCTTTCTTTCTTCTCCAGTATGCTGTTTGTTTGTTTGTTTCTTCTCCAGTTTGCTGTTTGTTTGTTTGTTTGTTTGTTTTTTCTCCAATTTGCTGTTTGTTTGTTTCTTCTCCAGTTTGCTGTTTGTTTGTTTTCAAAACCATTGAGGTGTTGTACAATTTGCGATGCTTATGGCACTAATATGTCTCTGCGTAGTCGTCTAAGCTTTAAACAACAACAGCTGCTGCGGCAGCAGTAGCAACAACAACAACAAAAATAGTAATAATAATATAACAACAACAATAATAACACTACCACTACTACTACTACTACTACAACTCATAATAATAATAGTTATAATAAAAAAAATTGATAATAATGATACTACTACTACTACTACTACTAATAATAATAATGATAATAATAATGATAATAAAACATCTGTTCACAGCTGTGTAAACAGGAGGCCAGATGCACAAGGCTTTATGTCGAGCCAGACTCAAACCCTTTCTTTTTATGGTCAGGGGACAACTGTACCTCTGTACCCACTTGGCCGGTTTTTCCCCCTTCATTTTACCCGCATACGTTCATTTGACAAGACAGACGGTTCATCTGAGGAAGTCGTGCAAGGGGAGGAAAACCTAGATAAGATGTTGAACCACATCTTATTACACAGTTGCTGCCCCTAAATTTCTTGAATATGGCAGAAATTATTTAAAAACCATTCTTCTTCTTACTTCTTCTTCTTCTTCTTCTTCTTCTTCTTCTTATTCCTCTTCTTATGACGATGGTGATGATGTTGATGATGGTGATGATGATGATGATTATCAATCGTAGTAGTAGTAGTAGTAATAGTAGCCGCAGCAATAGCAGTAGTAGTAGCAGTAGTAGTTGTAGTAGTAGTAGTAGTAATATGTTTACGATTTTCTTCTTCCTTAAGTCCATCAAGCGTCATTGGGGCGCAGTACCAACGAGATGTTCACCAGATCCATCCAGCTATGTCGGTTGTGTACCAAAGCCTGGGTCTTTGCAAATGGTTCCTCAGTCCATTTCGCAATGTTGTCAGTCCATCGTTTTTAGTTTTTATTTTCAATTCTATTTTTTCAATTTTATTTTTTTGACTTCTTCCTCTCCGTCTCGCTTCCCGAACAGTCCCAAGGAGGGTTGAATTAGAAAGGCCACTGATCTTGTTACATGGCCATACCTGGAGGACTGATGTAGCCAGGCCACTGATCTTGTTACATGGCCATACCTGGAGGACTGATGTAGCCAGGCCACTGATCTTGTTACATGGCCATACCTGGAGGACTGATGTAGCCAGGCCACTGATCTTGTTACATGGCCATACCTGGAGGACTGATGTAGCAAGGCCACTGATCTTGTTACATGGCCATACCTGGAGGACTGATGTAGCCAGGCCACTGATCTTGTTACATGGCCATACCTGGAGGACTGATGTAGCCAGGCCACTGATCTTGTTACGTGGCCATACCTGGAGGACTGATGTAGCCAGGCCACTGATCTTGTTACATGGCCATACCTGGAGGACTGATGTAGCCAGTCCACTGGATCTTGTTAAATGGCCATACCTGGAGGACTGATGTAGCAAGGCCTCTGATCTTGTTACGTGGCCATACCTGGAGGACTGATGTAGCAAGGCCTCTGATCTTGTTACATGGCCATACCTGGAGGACTGATGTATCAAGGTCACTGGATCTTGTTACATGGCCATACCTGGACGACTGATGTAGCAAGGCCACTGATCTTGTTACATGGCCATACCTGGAGGACTGATGTAGCCAGTCCACTGATCTTGTTACATGGCCATACCTGGAGGACTGATGTAGCCAGTCCACTGATCTTGTTACATGGCCATACCTGGAGGACTGATGTAGCAAGGCCACTGGTCTTGTTACATGGCCATACCTGGAGGACTGATGTAGCAAGGCCACTGATCTTGTTACATGGCCATACCTAGAGGACTGATGTAGCCAGGCCACTGATCTTTATACATGGCCATACCTGGAGGACTGATGTAGCCAGGCCACTGATCTTGTTACATGG
Source organism: Monoplex corrugatus (assembly GCA_030674185.1). Taxonomy (NCBI): domain Eukaryota; kingdom Metazoa; phylum Mollusca; class Gastropoda; order Littorinimorpha; family Ranellidae; genus Monoplex; species Monoplex corrugatus. Next base: position 5,204 of record JAPXFY010006562.1, on the reverse strand, counting down.
CCATACCTGGAGGACTGATTAAGCCAGGCCACTGATCTTGTTACATGGCCATACCTGGAGGACTGATTAAGCCAGGCCACTGATCTTGTTATATGGCCATACCTGGAGGACTGATTAAGCCAGGCCACTGATCTTGTTACATGGCCATACCTGGAGGACTGATGTAGCAAGGCCACTGATCTTGTTACGTGGCCATACCTGGAGGACTGATGTAGCCAGGCCACTGATCTTGTTACATGGCCATACCTGGAGGACTGATTAAGCCAGGCCACTGGATCTTGTTACATGGCCATACGTGGAGGACTGATGTAGCAAGGCCACTGGATCTTGTTAAATGGCCATACCTGGAGGACTGATGTAGCCAGGCCACTGGATCTTGTTAAATGGCCATACCTGGAGGACTGATGTAGCAAGGCCACTGGATCTTGTTACATGGCCATACCTGGAGGACTGATGTAGCCAGGCCACTGGATCTTGTTAAATGGCCATACCTGGAGGACTGATGTAGCAAGGCCACTGGATCTTGTTAAATGGCCATACCTGGAGGACTGATGTAGCAAGGCCACTGGATCTTGTTAAATGGCCGTACCTGGAGGACTGATGTAGCAAGGCCACTGGATCTTGTTAAATGGCCATACCTGGAGGACTGATGTAGCCAGGCCACTGGATCTTGTTACATGGCCATACCTGGAGGACTGATGTAGCCAGGCCACTGATCTTGTTACATGGCCATACCTGGAGGACTGATGTAGCAAGGCCACTGATCTTGTTAAATGGCCATACCTGGAGGACTGATTAAGCCAGGCCACTGATCTTGTTACATGGCCATACCTGGAGGACTGATGTAGCAAGGCCACTGATCTTGTTACATGGCCATACCTGGAGGACTGATGTAGCAAGGCCACTGGATCTTGTTACATGGCCATACCTGGAGGACTGATTAAGCCAGGCCACTGGATCTTGTTACATGGCCATACCTGGAGGACTGATTAAGCCAGGCCACTGGATCTTGTTACATGGCCATACCTGGAGGACTGATTAAGCCAGGCCACTGGATCTTGTTACATGGCCATACCTGGAGGACTGATTAAGCCAGGCCACTGGATCTTGTTACATGGCCATACCTGGAGGACTGATTAAGCCAGGCCACTGATCTTGTTACATGGCCATACCTGGAGGACTGATGTAGCAAGGCCACTGATCTTGTTACATGGCCATACCTGGAGGACTGATGTAGCAAGGCCACTGATCTTGTTAAATGGCCATACCTGGAGGACTGATGTAGCAAGGCCACTGATCTTGTTAAATGGCCATACCTGGAGGACTGATGTAGCCAGGCCACTGATCTTGTTACATGGCCATACCTGGAGGACTGATTAAGCCAGGCCACTGGATCTTGTTACATGGCCATACCTGGAGGACTGATTAAGCCAGGCCACTGGATCTTGTTAAATGGCCATACCTGGAGGACTGATTTATCCTGGCCATTGGATCTTGTTACATGGCCATACCTAGAGGACTGATGTAGCAAGGCCACTGGATCTTGTTACATGGCCATACCTGGAGGACTGATGTAGCAAGGCCACTGGATCTTGTTACATGGCCATACCTGGAGGACTGATGTAGCAAGGCCACTGGATCTTGTTACATGGCCATACCTAGAGGACTGATGTAGCAAGGCCACTGATCTTGTTACATGGCCATACCTGGAGGACTGATTAAGCCAGGCCACTGGATCTTGTTACATTGCCATACCTGGAGGACTGATTAAGCCAGGCCACTGGATCTTGTTACATGGCCATACCTGGAGGACTGATTAAGCCAGGCCACTGGATCTTGTTACATGGCCATACCTGGAGGACTGATTAAGCCAGGCCACTGATCTTGTTACATGGCCATACCTGGAGGACTGATGTAGCAAGGCCACTGATCTTGTTAAATGGCCGTACCTGGAGGACTGATGTAGCAAGGCCACTGGATCTTGTTAAATGGCCATACCTGGAGGACTGATGTAGCCAGGCCACTGGATCTTGTTACATGGCCATACCTGGAGGACTGATGTAGCCAGGTCACTGATCTTGTTACATGGCCATACCTGGAGGACTGATGTAGCAAGGCCACTGATCTTGTTAAATGGCCATACCTGGAGGACTGATTAAGCCAGGCCACTGATCTTGTTACATGGCCATACCTGGAGGACTGATGTAGCAAGGCCACTGATCTTGTTACGTGGCCATACCTGGAGGACTGATGTAGCAAGGCCACTGATCTTGTTACATGGCCATACCTGGAGGACTGATGTAGCAAGGCCACTGGATCTTGTTACATGGCCATACCTGGAGGACTGATGTAGCAAGGCCACTGGATCTTGTTACATGGCCATACCTGGAGGACTGATTAAGCCAGGCCACTGGATCTTGTTACATGGCCATACCTGGAGGACTGATTAAGCCAGGCCACTGGATCTTGTTACATGGCCATACCTGGAGGACTGATTAAGCCAGGCCACTGGATCTTGTTAAATGGCCATACCTGGAGGACTGATTTATCCTGGCCATTGGATCTTGTTACATGGCCATACCTAGAGGACTGATGTAGCAAGGCCACTGGATCTTGTTACATGGCCATACCTGGAGGACTGATGTAGCAAGGCCACTGGATCTTGTTACATGGCCATACCTGGAGGACTGATGTAGCAAGGCCACTGGATCTTGTTACATGGCCATACCTAGAGGACTGATGTAGCAAGGCCACTGATCTTGTTACATGGCCATACCTGGAGGACTGATTAAGCCAGGCCACTGGATCTTGTTACATTGCCATACCTGGAGGACTGATTAAGCCAGGCCACTGGATCTTGTTACATGGCCATACCTGGAGGACTGATTAAGCCAGGCCACTGGATCTTGTTAAATGGCCATACCTGGAGGACTGATTTATCCTGGCCATTGGATCTTGTTACATGGCCATACCTAGAGGACTGATTTATCCAGACCACTGGATCTTGTTACATGGCCATACCTAGAGGACTGATTTATCCTGGCCACTGGATCTTGTTACATGGCCATACCTAGAGGACTGATGTATCAAGGCCACTGATCTTGTTACATGGCCATACCTGGAGGACTGATTTATCCAGGCCACTGGATCTTGTTACATGGCCATACCTGGAGGACTGATTTATCAAGGCCACTGGATCTTGTTACATGGCCATACCTGGAGGACTGATGTAGCAAGGCCACTGATCTTGTTACATGGCCATACCTGGAGGACTGATGTATCAAGGTCTCTGGATCTTGTTACATGGCCATACCTGGAGGACTGATTAAGCAAGGCCACTGGATCTTGTTACATGGCCATACCTGGAGGACTGATTTATCAAGGCCACTGGATCTTGTTACATGGCCATACCTGGAGGACTGATTTATCAAGGCCACTGGATCTTGTTACATGGCCATACCTGGAGGACTGATTTATCCAGGCCGTTGGATCTTGTTACATGGCCATACCTAGAGGACTGATTAAGCAAGGCCACTGGATCTTGTTACATGGCCATACCTAGAGGACTGATTTATCCAGGTCACTGGATCTTGTTACTTGGCCATACCAACATAATTTTTTTCTACTGAAGTCAGCAGATCGTCATATGGTCTACTGTGCTGTTTGATGGTTTGGTGCACTTGTTCATTGGTGATGTGATCTGTGTATTCCATGACTTATCATTACATTTGTTTTTCTCTCTTCTTTATTATTCTTTATTGTTCTTTATCTGTAAATGGTTTAAAGTGTAACGATGTTGTAGTGTGTAGAATGGAATGAGCGGTCTGTTGACGTGGAATTTTTACACTGTATAAATATATGTTTGAATTCAGTTATTGCTATATTAACCCTCTGACTCCAGTATCCTGTCCACCAGCATCCTGCATTACCAACTATGCTTGCAAAGCAAAAACTTAACCCTTTGATTCCCTCACCCTATCCACCAGCTCCCAGCAAAATCTTAACCCGTTGATTCCCTCATCCTATGAAGCTGGTGGATAGGGTGAGAGAGTCAAAGGGTTAAGTTTTTGCATTGGTTGAATAGGGTGCGAGAGTCAAAGGGTTAATATAACATTGAGCAACAGGTGATTACAGAGTTATGGTCCCAACCTTTCTTTTTTTTTTTGTTTTTGTTTTTTGGAACAGTGACGAAACTATTCACGATGTTGCCTGTGTTATTATATTTTCTACAATCTGTTTTATAATGAAGAAGCAAAAGAGCGGTTATGAACTGGTATGTAGAAGATAAGAATGGTTGACCTGTTAGAGAGCCTGAACTGTCTTCTTGTCAATGAACACGCACAACATGAACTATGCGTGTGAAAGATCCCATAATTCATGGTAATGCTTGATAAAGAGGCAGAGAGAGCAAGATATGTGTCTGTGTGAAGCCTGGTCTTTACTTTTTTAACGACTGTTGATGGTAATATGGTGTACAGATGATGATGTAGAGAGAACAATGGTCATGGTAGTAGTGGTGGTGATGGTGGTTGGTGCTGGTGACAATGATGATGAGGATGAGGAGGAGGAGAAGGATGGTTGTGGTGGTGGTGACGACGACGACGACGACGACGACGACGACGACGATGATGATGATGTCAGAGTTTTCTTATTCCATACCACGTTTCGTTTTCCAGAACTCCACCTACTCCTGGTACGGCAACCGACCGGACGTGACGCCATGTTTTCAAGACACTGTGGTCGTCTGTTCTCCCTGTGTACTGTTGTGGTGTGTGTCACCATTTTATGTATACAACGTCATCAAAAAACGTGCATCACGTCTCCGCTCTTCAGCACTGTTCAGGGGCAAACTGGTGAGTTCCATAAGTGTGTGTGTGTGTGTGTGTTGATGGTGCGTGTGTGTGTGTGTGTGTGCGTCTGCGCGTGCCAGTGTCCATGGGCATGTATATGTGCACGTAATAATAATAACAATAATGATTATGTTCACAGTGTCTATGGCCATGTATATGTGTACGTAATAATGATAACAATAATGATTATATCCACTGTCTATGGCCATGTATATGTGTACGTAATAATAATAACAATAATGATTATATCCACTGTCTATGAGCATGTATATGTGTACGTAATAATGATAACAATAATGATTATGTTCACAGTGTCTATGGCCATGTATATGTGTACGTAATAATGATAACAAT
>JAPXFY010006561.1:0-12446 GCA_030674185.1 Monoplex corrugatus | reverse complement strand
GTTTAGTTGTTTAGTTAGTTTTAGTTTAGTTTAGTTTAGTTTAGTTTAATTTAGTTTATTTAGATTTAGTTTAGTTTAGTTAGTTTAGTTTAGTTTAGTTTATAGTTTAGTTTAGTTTAGTTTTAGTTTAGTTTAGTTTAGTTTAGTTTAGTTTAGTTTAGTTTAGTTTAGTTTTTTAGTTTAGTTTAGTTTAGTTTTAGTTTAGTTTAGTTTATTTAGTTTAGTTTAGTTAGTTAGTTTAGTTTTAGTTTAGTTTAGTTTAGTTTAGTTTTAGTTTAGTAGTTTTTGTTAGTTTAGTTTAGTTTTAGTTAGTTTAGTTTAGTTTAGTTTAGTTTAGTTTAGTATTGTTAGTTTAGTTTAGTTTAGTTTAGTTTAGTTTAGTTTAGTTTAGTTTAGTTTTATTTAGTTTAGTTTAGTTTAGATTCGTTCAGTTTTGTTTAGTTTAGTTTAGTTTAGTTTACATACAATAAGTTTAGTTTAGATGAGTTCATTTCTGGTCCCTTTTTACCCACTGGACGAGGGGCAGATAAGTTTTTAGTCCTATTTTTGTTATGCATTCTTAGGTGTTTGTGGTCTCTTTGTGATCGTTCATTCGCGCTAGACAAATGATCGAAAAAACATGCGCTTCTCTTGTCTTGTTGTGTTGAATACGAGCTTGGGTTTGGTTTCTTGTTCTTTTGGTTCCATTTTAGTTTAGTTTATTTAATTTAGCTTAGTTTAGTTTAGTTTAGTTTAGTTCAGTTTAGTTAGTTTAGTTTAGTTTTAGTTTAGTTTAGTTTAATTAGTTAGTGTTTATTTAGTTTTGTTTATTTAGTTTATTTTAGTTTAGTTAGTTTAGTTATTTATTTAGTTTAGTTTAGTTATTTTATTTAGTTTAGTTTAGTTTAGTTAGTATTTAGTTTAGTTTGGCTTAGTTTAGTTTAGATTTAGTTTAGTTTATTTTAGTTTTTAGTTTAGTTAGTTTATTATAGTTTAGTTTTAGTTTTAGTTTGTAGTGGTTAGTTAGTTTGTTAGTTTAGTTTAGTTTTGTTAGTTTTAGTTTAGTTAGTTTGTTAGTTTAGTTTAGTTTAGTTGTTTAGTTTAGTTTGTTTAGTTTAGTTGTAGTTTAGTTTTAGTTTTAGTTTTGTTTAGTTTAGTTTAGTTAGTTTGTTTTAGTTTGTAGTTAGTTTATTTAGTTTAGTTTTTTTAGTTTTTAGTTTAGTGTTTAGTTTAGTTTGTTTGTTTGTAGTTTAGAGTTTTATTAGTTTTTTAGTTTTGTTTAGTATTTTGTTAGTTTTAGTTTAGTTTTTTTTTTAGTTTTATTGTTTTGTTTTTAGTTTAGTTTTTTTAGTTTTTTTATAGATTTTTTATTAGTTTAGTTTTTTATTATTTTTTTAGTTATTAGTATAGTTAGTTTAGTTTAGTTTTAGTTTGTAGTTTTTAGTAGTTTAGTGTTTTAGTTTTTGTTAGTTTTGTTGTAGTTTAGTTGTTTAGAGTTTAGTTTAGTGTTTATTTAGTAGTTTGTTGTTTTTTATTTTGTTTAGTTTTAGTTAGTTTAGTTTTAGTTTTTAGTTATGATAGTTAGTTTTTATGTTAGTTTAGTTTTTTTTAGTTGTTTAGTTATGTTTGTTTTATTTATTTTTGTTTTAGTTTTAGTTTTGTTTAGTTTAGTTGATTAGTAGTTTTTAGTTAGTTTATTTAGTTATTTAGTTTTATGTTAGTTTTTAGTTTTTTTAGTTTTTTAGTTATTTAGTTAGTTAGTTTGTAGAGTTAGTTTAGTTTTTTTAGTTTTTTGTTAGTTTGTTTAGTTGTTAGTTTATTTAGTTATTTAGTATTGTTATTTGTTAGTTTAGTTATTTAGTTTAGTATTGTTAGTTTAGTTTTTTAGTTTAGTTTTTAGTTTATGATTAGTTTAGTTTTGTTAGTTTTAGTTTTTTGTTTGTTTTTTGTTTGGTTTTTGTTATTTTAGTTTTTTAGTTTAGTTTTTTGTTTTAGTTTTTTTGTTTTTTATTAGGTTTAGTTTTGTTTTAGTTTTTTATATTTAGTTTTTAGTTTATTTTTTATTTGTTAGTTTTTTTTTTTTAGTTTTTTAGTTTAGTTAGTTAGTTTAGTTTTTAGTTTTAGTTTTTTTTTTTAGTTTATTTAGTTTATATTAGTTTTTAGTTTGGTAGTTTTTAGTGTTTATAGTTTTTTTAGTTTAGTTTAGTTAGTTTATTATTTGTTTAGTTAGTTTTTAGTATTTTGTTTTTTGTTTAGTTTGTTTTTTTTTTTGTTTATTTAGTTTTGTTTTTTTTTTATTTGTTTTATTTTTTTTAGTTTTATTTTTATTTTTTTTAGATTAGTTTTTATTTTTTATTAGTTTTTAGTTTTTAGTTTTGTTTAGTTTAGTTTTTTTTTTAGGTTAGTTATTTAGTTTTTTTTTTATTAGTTTTTTATTTTAGTTTTTTTTAGTTTATTTTTTTTTTGTTGTTTTTTAGTTTAGTTAGTTTATAGATTTTGTTTTTTTTTGTAGTTAGTTTATTTTTTTTTTTAGTTTTATTTAGTTTTTTTTAGTTTTAGTTAGTTTTTTTTTATTTATTTAGTTTAGTTTTTGTTTTGTTTATATTAGTTTAGTTTTTTTATTTAGTTTTTTTTTGTTTTTAGATAGTTTTTTTTTTTTTTATTTTTTTTTTTTAGTTTTATTTTAGTTAGGTTTTGTTTTGTTTGATTATTTTTTGTTTAGTGTTATTATTTAGTTTAGTTGTTTATTTGTTTTTTAGTTTAGTTTATTTAGTTTAGTTTAGTTTAGTTAGTTTTTAGTTTTAGTTTTAGTTTTTAGTTTAGTTTAGTTTAGTTTTATTTATTAGTTTAGTTAGTTTTGTTTATTTAGTTTGTTTTTTAGTTTTTTAGTTGTAGTAGTTTGTTTTTTGTTAGTTTGTTTGTTGTTTTTTGTTTAGTTTAGTTTTGAGTTTATTTTTTTTTGTTAGTTTAGTTTAGTTGTTAGTTAGTTATTTGTTTTTAGTTTAGTTTTTAGTTTAGTTTTAGTTAGTTAGTTGTTATGTTTAGTTTAGTTTAGTTTTAGTTAGTTTATTAGTTTTTAGTTAGTTTAGTTTGTTTTAGTTTAGTTTTGTTTAGTTTTAGTTTAGTTTTAGTTTAGTTTAGTTGTATTTGTTATTTTATGTGTGTCAGTTTTTTCATTTTGTTATCATTTTTGTGTTTTGTCTGTTGTTTGTGTTTGTAGATGTAATTCTTTATTGCTTTGTTTGTGTGTTAGTTGTTTGGTTTTTGTTTTTTGTTATTTAGTTTAGTTTAGTTTTTAGTTTTAGTTTTAGTTTAGTTTGTTTTTAGTTAGTTTAGTTTAGTTTAGTTTGTTTTGTTTTTGTTAGTTTTAGTTTGTTAGTTAGTTTTGTTTAGTTGTTTAGTTTGTTGTTTAGTTTAGTTATTTGTTTGTTTATTTGTTATAGTTTGTTTGTTTATTTATTTAGTTGTTTGTTTAGTTTTTATTAGTTTATTTGTGTTTTTAGTTTGTTTGTTTAGTTTATTTGTAGTTTGTTAGTTTGTTGTTTTTTTTGTTTGTTTGTTTATTTATGTTTTTTTTTATTGTTGTTTATTGTTAGTTTGTTTAGTTTTAGTTTTTATTGTTTGTTTTTAGTTTTAGTTTTTTTTTAGTTTAGTTTTTGTTTATTTGTTTAGTTAGTTATTGTTATTAGTTTTAGTTTTTTGTTAGTTTTTTATTAGTTTATTTATTGTTTGTTTAGTTTATTTTTGTTTTTTAGTTGTGTTTAGTTTTGTTTGTTTATTTTTTAGTTATTTTTAGTTAGTTAGTTTGTTTTTTTTTGTTAGTTATTGTTTGTTATTAGTAGTTTAGTATTTAGTAGTTTTAGTTTAGTTTTTTTTGTTTATTTAGTTTATTAGTTATTTGTTTAGTTAGTTGGTTTGTTTAGTTTAGTTAGTTTAGTTTTTTAGTTTAGTTTATTAGTTATTTTTTTTTTATTAGATTTTGTTATTTTTTTATTTATTTGTTTTTAGTTTAATTATTTTTGTTTGTTTAGTTGTTTGTTTTTGTTTTTTGTTATTTTAGTTTATTTTTATTTGTTTGTTTAGTTGTTTAGTTTAGTTTGTTTAGTTGTTTAGTTAGTTTGTTTGTTTAGTTTATTTTGTTTAGTTTAGTTAGTTGTTAGTTGTGTGTTTAGTTAGTTAGTTTATTTGTTTGTTTAGTTTATTATTAGTTTATTATTTATTATTAGTAGTTTTTGTTAGTTTTTTGTTAGTTTGTTGTTGTTTAGTTTTTTTTGTTTAGTTGTTTAGTTTGTTTTGTTAGTTTTGTTTAGTTTAGTTTTATTATTTGTTTATTTAGTTGTTTAGTTTGTTTAGTTAGTTTACTATGTTTGTTTGATATTTTTTGGTTTTTTTGGAGTAGAGTTTTTTTTTTTTATTTAGTTTGTTTGTTTTTGTTTGTAGATTGTAAATTTTTGTTGTTTTTAGAGTTGTTTGTTTTTTTTGTTATAGTTGTTGTTTAGTTTAGTTAGTTTATTTATTGTTTAGTTAGTTTAGTTGTTGTTTATTGTTGTTTGTTAGTTAGTTTAGTTAGTTGTTTAGTTAGTTTTTGTTTAGTTTATTTAGTTTGTTGTTTAGTTTAGTTTTAGTGTTAGTTTAGTTATTTATTGTGTTAGTTTAGTTAGTTTAGATGTTAGTTATTTTGTTTAGTTAGTGTGTTTGTTTTAGTTTAGTTTAGTTTGTTATTAGTTTAGTTAGTTTAGTTGTTTATGTTTTATTTGTTTATTTAGTTGTTGTTATTTAGTTTGTTTTTTGTTTGTTTGTTTTTTTTTTTTGTTTTTTATTTGTTAGTTAGTTTAGTTTAGTTAGTTTAGTTGTTTAGTTAGTTTAGTTTAGTTTAGTTTGTTTAGTTTGTTATTTAGTTGTATTAGTTTGTTTAGATTTGTTATTAGTTTAGTTAGTTAGTTTGTTTAGTTTTAGTTGTTATTTGTTAGTTTATTTGTTTGTTATTTAGTTTAGTTAGTTTGTTTAGTTTTTTGTTTAGTTTAGTTTATTTAGTTAGTTGTTTGTTTAGTTTTTATTTATTTATTTGTTTGTTTATTTGTTTATTTGATTTAGTTTATTTGTTTGTTTAGTTTAGTTTTTGTAGTTTAGTTTTTTAGTTTGTTTAGTTTGTTTAGTTTAGTTAGTTTAGTTTAGGTTTTTAGTTTTAGTTTAGTTTTAGTTTATTTAGTTTTTTATTGTTTTTTTTTTTATTTAGTTTGTTTTAGTTATTTTTAGTTTAGTTTATTTATTTAGTTGTTAGTTTAGTTTTTTAGTGTTAGTTTTAGTTTGTTTATTTGTTAGTTTTTTATTTAGTTAGTTAGTTTTTTTATTAGTTGTTGTTGTTTATTATTTTAGTTTAGTTTTTGTTGTTTTGTTATTGTTTATTTATTATTTGTTGTTGTTTTTTTTTTAGTTTGTTATTGTTATTTTATTTTTAGTTGTTTATTTAGTTTTAGTTATTTTTAGTAGTTTAAGTTTATTATTTAGTATTTAGTATTGTATTTTTAGTTTATTTATAGTTATTAGTTGTTTATTATTTAGTTTAGTTTGTTTTTTTAGTTTTTAGTTTTGTTTTGTTGTTATTTAGTTAGTTTGTTTTTTATTTATAGTTGTTTGTTTAGTTTATATAGTTAGTTAACTAAACTAAACTAACTAACTAAACTAAACTAACTAAACTAAACTAAAATAAACTAAACTAACTAAACTAAACTAAATAAACTAAAACTAACTAATAAAACTAACTAAAACTCAAATAAACTAAACTAAACTAACTAACTAAACTAAACTAAACTAAACTAAACTAAACTAAACTAAACTAAACTAACAAACTAAACTAAACTAAACTAAACTAAACTAAACTAAACTAACAACTAAACAAACTAAAAACTAAATAAACTAAACTAAACTAAACTAAATAAACTAACTAAACTAACTAAACTAAAACTAAACTAAACTAAACTAAACTAACTAAACTAAACTAAAATAAACTAAACTAACTAAACTAAACTAACTAAACTAAACTAAACTAAAACTAAACTAAACTAAACTAAACTAAACTAAACTAAACTAAACTAAACTAACAAAACTAAACTAAACTAAACTAAACTAAACTAAACTAAACTAAACTACAAATAAACTAAACTAACTAAACTAAACTAAAACTAAACTAAACTCAAACATTAAACTAAATAAACTAAACTAAACTAATAAACTACTAAACTAAACTAACAAACTAAACTAAAACTAACTAAACTAACAAACTAAACTAAAATAAACTAACTAAACTAAACTAAACTAAACTAAAACTAACTAACACTAAACTAAACTAAACTAAACTAAACTAAAACTAAACTAAACTTAAACTAACTAAACTAAACTAAACTAACTAAACTAAACTAAACTAAACTAAACTAACTAAACTAATAACAAATAAACTAAAACTAAACAAACTAAACTAAACTAACACAAAACTATATAACTAAACTAAACTAAATACATTAAACTAAACTAAAAAACTAAACACTAAACTAAACTAACAATTAATAACAAAATAGAACTAAAAACTATCCCCTCGTATAAACAAAGACAAATGAACTAACTAAACTAAACTATGCATGTAACTAAACACTAAAACTAAACTAAATAACAAAACTAAAATCTAAACTAAACAGAATTAAACTAAACTAAACTAAACTAAACTAAACTAAACTAACTAACTAAACTAACTAAACTAAACTAAACTAAAACTAAACTAACTAAACTAAACTAACTAACTAACTAAATAAACTAAACTAAACTAACTAAACTACAAACTAAACTAAACTATAAACTAAACTAACTAAACTAAATAAACTAACTAAACTAAACTAAACTCTAAACTAAACTAAACTAAACTAAACTAAACTAAACTAAACTAAACTAAACTAATAAACTAATAAACTAAACTAATAACTAACTAACAACTAAACTAAACTAAACTAACTAAACTAAACTAACAATTAAACTAAACTAAATAACTAAACTAAACTAAAAAACATTAAACTAAACTAAACTAAACTAACTAAACTAAAATAAACTAAACTAAACTAAATAACTACTAAACAACTACAACAAACTAATAAACTAACACAAACTAAATTAACTAAAAAACTAAACTAAAAACTAAACTGAACTAATCAACTAAAACTAAATAATACTAAAACTAAACTAAACTAAACTAACTAACTAACTAAACTAACAACTAAATAAACTAAACTAAACTAAACTAAACTAAACTAAACTAAACTAACTAAACTAAACTAAATAACTAAACTAAACTAAACTAAACTAACTAAACTAAACTAAATACTAACTAAAAACTAAACTAAACTAAACTAAACTAAAAACTAAATCTAAACTAAACTAAAACTAAACTAAACTAAACTAAACTAAAACTAAACTAAACTAAACTAAACTAAATAACTAAACTAAACTAAACTAACTAAACTAAATACTAAACTAAACTAAACTAACTAAAACTAAACTAAACTAAACTGAAACTAAACTAAACTAAACTAAACTAAACTAAACTAAACTAAACTAAACTAAACTAAAACTAAACTAAACTAAACTAAAAACTAACTAAATAAACTAAACTAAACTAACTAACTAAACTAAACTAAACTAAATAAACTAACTAAACTAACTAAACTAAACTAAACTAAACTAACTAAACTAAACTAAACTAAACTAAACTAAACTAAACTAAACAATACTAAAACTAAACTAAACTAAACTAAACTAAAACAACAAACTAAATAAACTAATATAAACTAATAAACTAAATAACTAAACAAACTAAACTAACTAAACTAAACTAAACTCAAACTAAACTAACAATAACTAACAAACTAAACTAACTAAACTAAAAATCTAAACTAACCAAACTAAACTAAACTAAATAACTAAAACTAAATAAACTAAACTAACTAAACTAATAACTATAAACTAACTAAACTAAACTAAACTAAACTAAACTAAACTAAACTAAACTAAACTAAACTAAACTAAACTAACTAAACTAAACTAAACTAAACTAAACTAAACTAAACTAAACTAAACTAAACTAACAACTAAACTAAACTACAAACTAAACTAAACTAAACTAAACTAACAAACTAAACTAAACTAAACTAAACTAACTAAACTAAACTAAACTAAAACTAATCTAACAAACTAAATAAACTAAACTAAACTAAAACTAAACTAAACTAAACTAAAAACTAAAACTAAACTAAACTAAACTAAACTAAACTAAACTAAAACTAACTAAACTAAACAACTAAACTAAACTAAACTACTCAACTAAGCAAATAAACTAAACTAAACTAAACTAAACTAAACTAAACTAAACTAAAGCCAAACTAAAACTAAACTCAAAACTAAACTAAAACAAATCTCAAATAAAAAAACTAACTAAACTAAAACTAAATAAAAAATCTAACTAAAACTAAACTAAACTAAACTAAACTAATCTAAACTGAACTAAACAAAACTAAACTAACTAACCAAAATAAAACAAAACCAAACTAAACTAAACTAAACTAAACTAAACTAAACTAACCTAAAAAAATAACTAAACCAAACTAAATAAACTAATACCTAATATAAACTAACTAAACTAAACTAAACTAAAAAACTAAACTAAACTAAAACTAACTAAACTAAAAAACTAATCTAAACTAATAACTAAACTAAAACTAAACTAACTAACTAACTAAGCCAAACTAAACTAAACTCAAACTAAACTAAAACTAAACTAAACTAAAACTAAACTAAACTAAACTAAACTAAACTAAAACTAAACCATAAACATAAACTAAACAATAAATTAAACTAACTAAGCTAAACTAAACTAAACTAACTAAATGAATACTAAACTAAAATGAATTAAACTAAACTAAGCCAAACTAAACTAAACTAATCTCAACTAAACTAACTAAACTAAACTAAACTAGAAAGCTAAACTAAACTAAACTAAACTAACCAAATAAACTAAACTAATCTCAACTAAACTAAACTAAACTAAACTAAACTAAACTAAACGAAAAAAAAAACTAAATTAAACTAAACTAAACGAAACGAAACTAAACTAAATTAAACTAAACTAAACTAAACTAAACTAAAAAACTAAACTAAACTAAACTAAACTAAATTAAACTAAATTAAACTCAACTCAACTAAACTAAACTAATCTAAACTAAACTAAACTAAACTAAACTAACTAAACTAAAAAAACTAAACTAAACTAAACTAAACTAAACTAAACTAAACTAAACTAAACTAAACTAAACTAAACTGGAACAAAAGAACAAGAAACCAAACCCAAGCTCGTATTCAACACAACCAGACAAGAGAAGCGCATGTTTTTTCGATCATTTGTCTAGCGCGAATGCACGATCACAAACAGACCACAAACACCTAAAATGGATAACAAAATAGGACTAAAAACTTCTCTGCCACCTCGAGCAGTGGGTAAAAAGGGCCAGAAATGAACTCATTAAACTAAACTTATTGAGTAAACAAACTAACTAAACTAACAAATGAAATTTAAACTAACTAAACTAACTAAACTAACTAATTAAACTAACAAACCAATAACTAAATAAACTAATAACTAAACTAACTAAACTAAACTAAACTAAACAACTAAAAGCCAATCTAACTAAATAACTAACTAACAACAACTAATACAAACACTAAATAAACTAATAAACTAAACTAAACTAACTAAAAACTCAACAAACTAATAAACTAAAACAATAAATAATCTAATAAAATAACTAAACTAAACTAACTAAACTAAACTAACAATTAATTAACAAATAACAACTAAATAAATAATATAACTAACTAACTAAACTAAAAACAACGAACTAAATTAATACAACTAACTAAACAATAAACACTAAACTAAATAAACTAAACTAAACTAACTAAATAAACTAATATAAAAAACAAAAACAATAACAACAACCAAACTAAACTAACCAACTAAACTAATAAACAACTAAACTACAACTAAACTAAACTACTAACTAAACAAACTAAATTAATAAACTAAGCAAACTAAACTAACTATTATAAATAACTAAACTAAACAACTAAAAAAATTAAAATAAACTAAACTAAACTAACTAAACAAAAAACTAAATAACTAAACTAACAACAAACTAATAAACAAACTTAACTAAATAACTAAACTAAATAAACTAAACTAAATAAACTAATAAACTAAACTAAACTAACTAAATAACTAACTAACTAAACAAACTAAACTAAATAAACTAAACTAACTAAACTAACAACTAACTAAACTAAACTAAACTAAACTAAACTAAACTAAAATGGAACAAAGAACAAGAAACCAAACCAAGCTCGTATTAACACAACCAGACAAGAGAAGGCATGTTTTTCGATCATTGTCTAGCCGAATGCACGACCAAACAGACCCAAAACTAAATGGATAACAAAAATAGGATAAAAACTTCTCTGCCACTCGTCCAGGGGTAAAAAGGACCAGAAATGAACTCATACTAAACTAAAATATAAACTAAACTAAACTAAACAAAACTGAACAACTAAACTAAACTAACAAAACTAAACTCAACTAAATAAACTAAACAATAAACAAACTAAACTAAACTACTAAAACTAAACAAACTAAACTAAACTAAACTAAACTAAACTAAAATAACTAAACTAAACTTAAACTAACTAAACTAAACAAACTAAACTAAACTAACTAAACTAAACTAAACTAAAAACTAAACTAAACTAAACTAACTAACTAAACTAAACTAAACTAAACAAACTAAACTAAACTAAAACTAAACTAAACAACAAATAAATAAACTAAAACTAAACTAAACTAACAAATAAACTAAACTAAACTAAACAAACTAAATTAAAACTAAATAATAAACTAAACTAAAAAAACAATAAACAAACTAAACTAAAAAATTAAACTAAACTAAACTAAACTAAACTAAACTAAACTAAACTAAACTAAACTAACTAAACTAAACTAAACTAAAAAACTAAACTAAACTAAACTAAACTAAACTAACTAAACTAAATAAACTAAAAAACAACTAACTAAACTAAACTAAACTAAACTAAATAATAACTAAAACTAAACTAAACTAAACTAAACTAAACTAAAACTAAACTAAACTAAACTAACATCAAACTAAACTAAAACTAAACTAAACTAAACTAAACTAAACTAAACTAAACTAAACTAAACTAAACTAAACTAAACTAAACTAACAAACTAAACTAACACTAAATAAACTAAACTAAACTAAACTAAACTAAACTAAAAATAAACTAAACTAAACTAACAAACTAAACTAAACTAAACTAAACTAAACTAAACTAAAACTAACTAAACTAAACTAAACTAAACTAAAACTAAACTAAAAACTAAACTAAACTAAAAAACTAAACTAAACTAAACTAAACTAACTAACTAAACTAAACTAAAACTAAACTAACAAACTAAACTAAAACTAAAACTAAACTAAACTAACTAAAAACTAAATAACTAACTAAACTAAACTAAACTAAACTAAACTAAACTAAACTAAACTAAAAAACTAAACTAAACTAAACTAAACTAACTAAACTAAACTAACTAAACTAAACTAAACTAAACAATACTAAACTACAACTAAACTAAACTAAAAAAACTAAACTAACTAACTAAACTAAACTAAACTAAACAACTACAAACTAAACTAAAAACTAAATAACTAAACTAAACTAAATTAATACTACAACTAAACTAAACTAACTAAACTAAACTAAACTAAACTAAAACTAAACTAACTAACAAACTAAAAACTAAACTAAATAAACTAAACATTAAACTAAACTAAACTAAACTAAACAACCTAAACTAAACTAAATAAACTAAACTAAACTAAACTAACTAAACTAAACTAAACTAAATAAACTAAACTAAACTAAACTAAACTAAACTAAACTAAACTAAACTAAACTAAACTAACAACTAAACTAACTAAACTAAACTATTAAAAACTAAACTAAACTAAACTCAAACTAAACTAAACTAAACTAAACTAACTAAACTAAACTAAACTAAACTAAACTAAACTAACAAACTAAACTAAACTAAACTAAAACTAAAAACTAAAACTAAACTAAACTAACTAAAACTAAACTAAACTAAACTAAACTAAACTAAACTAAACTAAACAAAACTAAACTAATAACTAAACTAAACTAAACTAAACTAAATAAACTAAACTAAACTAAACTAAACTAAACTAAACTAACTAAACTAAACTAAACTAACAAACTAAACTAAACTAAACTAAACTAAACTAACTAACTAAACTAAACTAAATACAAACTAAACTAAACTAAACTAATAAAACTAA
>JAPXFY010006558.1:7500-12453 GCA_030674185.1 Monoplex corrugatus | reverse complement strand
CCAAACCAAAAAAAAGGGGTTCCCAAGGGAAGAGGGAAAAGCATTTTTAGCAAAAATTTGGCCTATAAATTTAAAATTCAGGAAGAGAGTTCTTAAAGTTATATAAAACCGAAAATTTATTTTTAAGGGTTTGGGTGAGGGGTGGAAAAGGGGTCAAAAAGAAAAGCCAAAAACAAGTTTTTGGGGCACCCAAAGATGTGGTTTCTAAGGGGAAAAAATGTTGAGATTTCCCATGGACAGAAAAAGGAAAAAATTAAGGGAGCCAGTTTTTAATGGGGGCCCAGACACATAAAGATCATTCATAAGGAAGATTGCAAAAAGCAAAAAATTTATAGGCTATTTTGTGAAGAAAGGGGAATCAGAGCACCTGGTCCCCAACGGGAAAAAGTTTGGGGGGGGAAAGAGAGAAAACCAAAAGGGCCCAAGGGGAAAAATTTTGGGGAAGGACTTGCGAGTGGCTGGGACAGGGGGAGGATTGAAGATGTGTTTGGGCTGCAACAAGGGACAGTTTGGATATGGGGGCCATGATCACCAACGCCCTTTTGGGGGGCAAGACACTCGATAATGATGATAAATGTTTATGCATTTATTGTTCATTTATTTTATCTCAGGGCCAGTTTTGTGGAGTTTTTTATTGTTCAAGTCACTGTTTTAAAATTTAAAATTTCCCTTTTTTTCCTGTAAAGTTTTCTGGTCATTTTGATGTTTAAAGCTTGTTAGAAGACCCATGTCTCTTCTTTCCAGGGAAATTCGTAATTTTTTGTGTTTTCTCCTCCCTTTATAGGTTTCATTTTGCTTTTGAATGTGCGTTATACCACAAAAAAAGGCCCCTTTGCAGAAATTGTTTCCATTTTTTTGTCCTTTGCTTCCTTAGCCAAAGGGCCAAAACAAAGGTGGCTTTCCCGGGGTTCAAGCAAACAGGAACCAGAAGAAAAAAAAATGCAAAAAAAAAATAAGAAAAAATTTAAAAAACGCTATTTAATACAAGGGCCCAAAACAGGCGTTGTCCCTTTTCTTGTTGTTTAAAATTAAAATTTTCGTGTTCTTATTTTTTTTTTTTCGTTTTTTTTTTTGGTTTTTTTACCCAGGGTTTTTTAAATTTTCTGTGCTTTTCCCCCCTTTTTTTTTTTTTTTAAATCTTTCCCTTTTTCTAATACGATCATGATCTGAACGTCGTCATCTCTTGGGAAAGTTTGTCTTCTTTTGTGGGTGTTTTTTGTGGTTTCTAAGAAAAATGTTGAGAGTTTTTATTGCTTGGGAAAGGGTATAGGGTTCGTCTCTATGGGCAGGAAAAATGGAAATTTGGGGGGTGTTTTTTAAAGAGAAGTTGGGGGGGATTTTTGAAAAAAGTTGCAGGAGTTTTTTAATTGGAGATATTTATAGAGAAGTGTTTCTCTACTTAGAAGTCACGCACACAACAAGGAAGGAGAGTGACGAGCAGAAATGCACTATTCACATTAGACATGATTCTCATGAGTAGTCCATACATAGATTGATAACTACAAAGCCTTTATTCAATTATGCAAAAGCATAATTCACCATTCGTGCGTGCCATGAGTCCTAATAGTCCTAAAACCCTAAGATGCACTACGAATCTTCACTAACTTACAGTTACATATCACTGGAATACTGAACACTTCCGTATGTCCTATTCTATTCCTTCTCTCTTTGCTTCATGGAAAATAAAATTTACTACCTACTTCTATCCCTACCCTAACAAAGGCATAAAATGAAACGTGGGTCACATACCTCAAAGATGGGTTGGAAGCTGAGACGTCTCCTGCTCACTGACTCAGTGGCTGACTCAATGTTGATTGGCTCCCCCCTTAGTGTCCAAGTGACTGGCTTTTATACAGTGAGTTTCTGTTTACTGAACTTTGTTTTTGTCACAAACATTCCCACCTGTCCTTCCGTTTTCCTACATCCATCAAACCGGACATCAAAAATTGAGTAACTTACTGATCTTGGTCTAGCAGCCATGGTTGTTATTCAGCTTTCAAGAAACTTCCTTAAACATTGGTAACTGCTGACGCATGTTGGCATTCTAGGTAATCTATATCTATGTCACTAAAAATGGATATGGCCAAGTAAGCGTTAGCTCCTGTTGAGTGGAAAATATTGAGTAACCAGTTGAATCATAGATGGCATGAACTCCACTACACACGCCTTATTTTCCCGTCTATCAATTCGGTCTGAATATTTCTTCCCCCTAGGGAGCCCCTGTGATAGTTCCATGGACAGCAAAGAAAACAAACGAGACAGTCTTGATGGAAGCAGACACAGGAAGATCATTCATAAGGAAGATTAGGAAAAGACAAGCAGCGTTTACACGCCATTTTATGAGGAAAGGGGAATTAGAGCACCTGGTCTCAACAGGAAAGCTGGCGGGAAAGAGAACACCAGGGAGACCCAGGGAGAAAATTTTGGACAGACTTGCAGGGTGGCTGATGACAGAGAGGGTGGAATATGTGCTTGCAGCGACAAGGGATAGATTCATATGGAGGGCCATGATCGCCAACGCCATGCGGCACGGCACGTGATGATGATGATGACGTTTTTCTTTCTAGGCAGTCTGTGTCTTATGGTGCCTCCAAGGAGTGATGGGTGTGGTCGTGGTGGTGGTGGGTCTAGATAATCGGTAGCTGTTTGTTTTCTCTATTGCCTTAATAGTTTAAAGTTTAGTAACTTGTCCCATACTCTGCATTTTATTGAAAGTTATTTCTTTGTTTAAGTATTGAGTTTAGTGATTGTAGATTTGCTAAATCAGTAAACACAACTGGCTGAGAGTTGCTACCATCTGGGTTCCGTGTTTCTGTGTTTATCAGTGTGTTGATTTGGGAGACGTAAATGCTGTGTAAAATAGTATCTCTGTGTCTTCTTGTCATGCACCAGTATGAATCGGTGAGGTTGTTTTGAGTGGGCTGAGTTGAATATCATACAGTATTTCTTAAGAGCAAGATAAAAAGACTGTGTTTTATGTACTGATGTATCTTCAATTACAACACATGTGATATATTTTGGGTATCAAGGGTGGGAAAAGTAATAACACAACACATGTGATATATTTTGGGTATCAAGGGTGGGAAAAGTAATAACACAACGCATGTGATATATTTTGGGTATCAAGGGTGGGAAAAGTAATAACACAACACATGTGATATATTTTGGGTATCAAGGGTGGGAAAAGTAATAACACAACACATGTGATATATTTTGGGTATCAAGGGTGGGAAAAGTAATAACACAACGCATGTGATATATTTTGGGTATCAAGGGTGGGAAAAGTAATAACACAACACATGTGATATATTTTGGGTATCAAGGGTGGGAAAAGTAATAACACAACGCATGTGATATATTTTGGGTATCAAGGGTGGGAAAAGTAATAACACAACACATGTGATATATTTTGGGTATCAAGGGTGGGAAAAGTAATAACACAACACATGTGATATATTTTGGGTATCAAGGGTGGGAAAAGTAATAACACAACACATGTGATATATTTTGGGTATCAAGGGTGGGAAAAGTAATAACACAACACATGTGATATATTTTGGGTATCAAGGGTGGGAAAAGTAATAACACAACACATGTGATATATTTTGGGTATCAAGGGTGGGAAAAGTAATAACACAACGCATGTGATATATTTTGGGTATCAAGGGTGGGAAAAGTAATAACACAACACATGTGATATATTTTGGGTATCAAGGGTGGGAAAAGTAATAACACAACGCATGTGATATATTTTGGGTATCAAGGGTGGGAAAAGTAATAACACAACACATGTGATATATTTTGGGTATCAAGGGTGGGAAAAGTAATAACACAACACATGTGATATATTTTGGGTATCAAGGGTGGGAAAAGTAATAACACAACACATGTGATATATTTTGGGTATCAAGGGTGGGAAAAGTAATAACACAACACATGTGATATATTTTGGGTATCAAGGGTGGGAAAAGTAATAACACAACACATGTGATATATTTTGGGTATCAAGGGTGGGAAAAGTAATAACACAACGCATGTGATATATTTTGGGTATCAAGGGTGGGAAAAGTAATAACACAACACATGTGATATATTTTGGGTATCAAGGGTGGGAAAAGTAATAACACAACAGCATGTGATATATTTTGGGTATCAAGGGTGGGAAAAGTAATAACACAACACATGTGATATATTTTGGGTATCAAGGGTGGGAAAAGTAATAACACAACCATGTGATATATTTTGGGTATCAAGGGTGGGAAAAGTAATAACACAACACATGTGATATATTTTGGGTATCAAGGGTGGGAAAAGTAATAACACAACACATGTGATATATTTTGGGTATCAAGGGTGGGAAAAGTAATAACACAACACATGTGATATATTTTGGGTATCAAGGGTGGGAAAAGTAATAACACAACACATGTGATATATTTTGGGTATCAAGGGTGGGAAAAGTAATAACACAACACATGTGATATATTTTGGGTATCAAGGGTGGGAAAAGTAATAACACAACACATGTGATATATTTTGGGTATCAAGGGTGGGAAAAGTAATAACACAACACATGTGATATATTTTGGGTATCAAGGGTGGGAAAAGTAATAACACAACACATGTGATATATTTTGGGTATCAAGGGTGGGAAAAGTAATAACACAACACATGTGATATATTTTGGGTATCAAGGGTGGGAAAAGTAATAACACTGGCTGCCTTCAACCAATGTTGCACATATAGTAGGTACCGGCAGCAGCGCTCATTCAGTGGAGGAAAGTTAGCAACCACAGCAAAATTTGCCAATTTTTAAAATGCTCTATTTTCTGAATACTTAAACGGTGAATGAAAAAAATCACATATTGATGAAGAATGATCTTTCTGCTTTTAAATGGTGTGGTTCTTTTATTTGTGGTTGCGACTGAAAAGGAGAGAATTAAGTTGAAAGTT
>JAPXFY010006558.1:0-2500 GCA_030674185.1 Monoplex corrugatus | reverse complement strand
AATCTGCCTCAGCGGTCAGAAGGATCAGACAGCTGAACACAGATATATTGCAGTAATGTCCCCTTAATCAAGTGGAACGCGACAAGAGCGAGACCTGGCCGATTACAGCTGCTCTGACCACCAAGCTCGATGACAGATGGCAGGTATTGGAGACTGAAAAAAAAAGTCAGAGGAAATCTACACAGAAGAAAACAGTGGCCTAAATAAAAACAAACAAAACAAAACAAACAACAACAATGAAACAATCCCCTCAAAAAAAACAACAACAACAGCAACAACAACAGCAAAAAAACAAAAAACAACAACAACAACAAAACAACAACAACAACAACACCAACAACAACATCATCATCTACAACAACAACAAAAAACCCAAACAACCAACCAACCAAACGAAAAGCTTATGGCAACATGTGAAATATGTATTGTAACTACATGTATTGTGACAGTCTACCGAATGTCAAGTCGGATGTTCAACTGAAGTTACTGAAGATTACTACCTGGTCTCGAGTAGCATTTTAACAAGAGCTGGTTAAGTAATGACGTTTTAATGTAATCATGAAAATGAACATTAAAACGATAAAAAAGGATCATAACAAAACGTTATTGATGTCATTATATCTCAGAACACAGTAGGGTTGTGAGATGTCCTCCAAACACAGACAAAGACACACACGAATATGTTAGTTCTGAACACAGTAGGGTTGTGAGATGTTTTCCAAACACAGACAAAGACACATACGAATATGTTAGTTCAGAGCAGAGTGGGGTTGTGCGATGTCCTCCAAACACAGAGTAAGACACACACGAATATGTTCAGAACACAAGACACACACGAATATGTAAGTTCAGAACACAGTAGGGTTGTGCCATGTCCTCCAAACACTGACAAAAACACACAGAAACACACACACACACACACACACACACACACACACACACACACACACACACACACACACACACACACACACAAACACACACACACACTCACTCACACACACACACACACACACACTCACTCACTCACATACACACACACACACACACACACACACACACACACACACACACACACACAAACACACACACACACAAAAAGGGGGGGGGGGTGTAATTTTGAGACACTACATGACTCCAGAGAGACAGACGCTCAAGTGCCCCAACCAACGTCAAGTTTGTGATTCACATGGGTGGGTGTGGGTGGAGGTGGGAGATAGTGGGCAGTAAATTATGATCATATAGGGGTTCCTGTAGCTTTTCCAGAACATGGCAGCTAAGAAGAAAAGAAATGTGCTTGTATCAATGTTTCAACACTTGCGGAAAGAGGAGTGGTGAGGACTGTCATTTTATCTTCCACTTTGTCAAAGATGAAACAAGTTAATCCACAAATATCGCATTATTCTTCTTGATTTTTGTTGTTGTTGAAAATGATTTGTTAACTGTGGTGCAGAAATCAGCATATTCTTGAGATTTTTGAGAAGTTCAAATCAGTACAGTGCAATCGGAAACATTGTGATACTGTAATATGCTTTATGCTGTATAGTGATGGTCCTTCCCCAGTCATTCCCATCGGTGAGTTTTACGTTCACTTAAAAAAATGAGAAATTTGTTAACTTGACAGCAAAGTTAGTTCATAGATTTGTTAACTTGACTGCAACGTTAGTTCATAGTAGTGCATGCTCTTACCAAAACTGATGTTTTTATGAACTAAAAAAAGGAAAAACAGTCGATGCCTGTTTCTTTTGATATTTAATGATTAACCCTTTGACTCCCACACCCTATCTACCAGCATCCGGCTTTGTCAACCATGTTAGCAAAGCAAAATCTTAACCATTTGATTCCCTCACACTTTCCACCAGCTTCGTCCAGGAAGCTGTGGATAGGGTTAGGGAATCAAAGGGTTAAGTTTTTGCAGTTGATAGATAGGGTGCAGTTAAAGTAGATGTACCAGTGCTGCTGTACTTATCCGTATGCATCAAATCAAATCAAATATTCAGTAAATAAATGAAGAATTATTTTATTGTCTGTTCTGAAACACTGCAAACGAAACAGAAACTGTTTAGGAAGACATTGCTCTCTCTCTCTCTGTGAGAGAGAGAGAGAGAAAGAGAGACAGAGACAGAGAGACAGAGAGAGAGAGAGGGAGAGAGGGAGAGAGAGAGAGAGAGAGAGAGTTCATGGTGATCCTCTCACAGAGGTGTGCCAGTTATTAGATCTTCCACGAATTTTCAGGAAGGTCTTTATTACTTCCAAAGCAGGTGACAGTTGTTCCGTTCACTGTTGAACTCGTCACACCAGCTGCAGGGGATGATAGCAAGAGGAAAGGGACAGCTACACACATGTAGAATTAGCCAGATAAACACTACGTTGCAGTGCTCTGCAAAGTGTAAAGACCTGATTTCACTTTCTGACAATTGCTAATGACATAGAATGATTTAACACGTTTAAAGTAAGCGTGTATATGTAAATCTACCCATCAAATAACGATCCAGCGTTA
>JAPXFY010006557.1:5000-12453 GCA_030674185.1 Monoplex corrugatus | reverse complement strand
ATCACGCCCCGCTTCACAACCAGCTGTTGTGTCTACATATTCTTCCACTCGTGTGCAGTACAATCGGGACTGCTTGCTGTCATGTTGCCCCCCTGACTCGATCCTTGACCCTGACCTGGTTGAACACTTGAGATCGCTGAAAATCGGCCGAAATCTCCCCCGTCGTCGATCATGTCGTGGTGGAATGCGCAAGAGACGTACGATTCCAGTGGTCACTGATGTACATCAGCGTCATGGCAGCAGTGGTCTGCCTTCTGTTCCTGTCTATGATACCCATCCGTCCCCCAGACCGCTGTGCTCCAACCCTGATAACCTCATTCCTCTCACAGCCGGCAAAAAGAAACTACGCACTGACTCATTGACTCTTGCACTGTTCAATGCTCAGGCCCTCGGTACCAGACACGAGAAGAGATCCGCGATCAACTACTTCATCCATGACCACGTCGTCGATATTTTCGCCGTCAATGAAACCTGGTTTCAGCCTGTCGGGGATGAACCCAAGGAGAGGGATCTTGCTCCTCCCGGTCACCGTACACTCTCGTTCGCTCGCAAAACTGGTCTCGGCGGCGGCATCGCTTTTGTTGTTGCCGAGTCCCTCCTGCCCCGAATTACTACCAAGACTGACTTTAAATTCAAACACTCTACTTTTGAAATTGTCCAGCTCTCCCTCACTCTACCCCACCAGACTTTCCATCTGCTGTTCCTCTACCGTCCACCACCCAGCCCAAAGAACCAGCTTAAAAACCATGTGTTTGTAGAAGAGTTTCCAGACCTCCTTGCCTACTGTAACACCTTGAAAGGCTGTTTCATCATTGCAGGAGACTTTAATTTTCATTATAATGAACCTAACCAGACCCACACTGCTAAACTGATAAGCTCTTTGAACTCCTTTGGCTTGACCCAATCTATCGACACTCCAACCCACGAAAAAGGCAACATCCTCGATTGGGTTGTTCATAGAACTGACCAGTCCTTCATCAAATCCATTGAAATTGATTATACTCTTCCTTCGGATCATGTCTGTATCCTCGGCCAACTTTCAATGACCAAGCCTCCACCCCAAACTACCTATGTCATGGTCAGAAAACTAGTTGATATCAGCACCGTCGTCTTCAACGAAGATCTCCTGGCCGCTCTTCAGTCCTGTCCTCCAGCCTCTGCTGACGACCTCAATCGGACTATTGGTGATCTGCTGGACATGCACGCCCCCGCCACCAGACGTAGGGTATCCCAGAGACCACCATCGCCCTGGTTTTCTGCCGTTGGCCCTGATCTTCTTAAGGCCAAGCGTGAACGCCGTCGTGCTGAAAGACGGTGGCTGAAGAACAGCATTACTATCAATAAACAGATTTTTCAGGCTGCCAACAAAACTGTCAATGCTATAGTTGACTCTGCTAAGTCTGCCTTTTACAATGCGAAAATTATTGCATGCTCTACATCAAAACAGCTATATTCCGTTACTAATACCCTCCTTGGCAAATCAGATAAATCTCCTCTCCCATCATGCTTTCCCCCTGCCCGTCTAGCACAACATTTTTCAGATTTTTTCATTGATAAAATTAGGTCCATCCGTTCCAGTCTTGACTCCCAGCCCATCTCTCAACCTCCTATTCCCGACCCTCTGTTTCAAGGCACACCACTTATTTCTTTTCAGCCTGCTTCTGAAACTACTATCCGCAATGTAATCCGCCATTCTGACATCAAGACCTGTGAGCTTGATCCTCTTCCAGCATCTATCTTAACACACTGCCTAGATACTTTGCTCCCTCACTTCACAACTGTCATCAACAATTCCCTGTCATCTGGTATCTTTCCCTTTTCCTTCAAATCTGCCCTGGTCAGACCTCTTTTAAAGAAACCTAGTCTTGACCCCAATAACCTCAAAAACTATCGACCTGTTTCCAACCTACCTTTCTTATCCAAAGTCCTTAAAAAAATTGTTCTCGCACAGATCTCTGATCATATCACCGCCAACAACCTCTCTTACCCTTATCAGTCGGCTTATCGCACTGGACACAGCCCTGAAACTGCTCTTGTAAAAATTGCAAATGATATTCTGACTGCTCTTGATCAAAATCAAATCTCTCTTCTATCTCTCCTTGATCTCTCGGCTGCATTCGACACCATCGACCATTCTATCATGCTCACACGTCTCCATAAAGTGTTCGGTATCTCTGACATCGCTCTGTCTTGGTTCCAGTCCTACCTTTCCAATCGCACTCAAACAGTCTCTGTCTGTTGTTCATCCTCTGCACCCGCTACCCTCCAGTTTGGTGTGCCCCAAGGCTCTGTTTTAGGTCCCATCCTATTTGTGCTGTACACACAACCCCCTCTCTGAAATTATGCGACTTCACTCTATGTCCCATCATAGCTTTTCTGATGACAACCAACTCTATACTTCTGGTTCCCTCCCACAACTGCCCTCTATAATCAGACAAACCCAAGGCTGCATTTCTGATGTTCACTCCTGGATGACTGTAAACAAACTTCAACTCAACCCCATTAAAACTGAACTTAGCCTTATCTCTCCCACCACATTGGCTAAGTGTTCTTCCCTTCCTCTGTCTGTCTCTCTGCTTGGATCTGACATTCCACTATCTTCCACTGTCCGCAATCTTGGAGTCACTCTTGATAACACCCTGTCCTTTGAAAAACACGTCCAGAATGTTTGCAGATTATGCTATCTTGAGATACGCAGAATTTCTTCTATTCGCAATATCCTCTCTGTCGAAGCCACCAAAACTCTCCTCTGTGCCTTTGTTCTCTCTCGTCTCGACTACTGCAACTCCCTCCTCTCGGGCTGTCCTTTCTCTCTCATTCAAAAGCTTCAAAAAGTTCAAAACAATGCTGCTAGGCTCATCTTCAGAAAATCTCGTTCCTCTCATGTCACTCCTCTTCTCAAATCTCTTCACTGGTTACCTGTTGAAAAGAGAATTCGCTACAAGATTGCTTTGTTATGTTTTAAGTCTCTCAACGGTCTTGCACCCCCTTACATCTCTGACCTCCTCCATCTGTACACCCCCTCTCGTCAACTTCGTTCCTCGGCTGATACTCGTACCTTCCGCATACCATTCTGTCGCACTAAAACTTATGGTCAACGCTCCTTTTCCTATCAGGCCCCTGTAATCTGGAATCAGCTCCCTGTCTCTGTTCGCCACTCTGCAACTCTCACTTCTTTCAAGTCCTCTCTGAAAACCCATCTCTTCCAGTCCCTCTCATGATACTTATAAAGACTCTACCACCTAACTTCCCCAAATCCCCCCTTGTTGTCTTTTGAGCCTTGAATGTCGGCTGGTGTGTGTGTGCGTGTGTGTGTGTGTGTGTGTGTGTGTGTGTGTGTGTGTGTGTGTGTGTGTGTGTGTGTGTGTGTTGTGTGTGTTTGGTTGTGTCTGCGTGATACCTGTAAGCGCTTAGGGCTCTTGTTTTCATCAGATTAGGCGCTATATAAATGCTCTTTATTATTATTATTTTATTATAAGCAGGACAGAGGTACCCAGTAAGGATGGAACCTACAGTTTTAACGTCTTGCCCGATTGACAGTCTGTTCTTATGTACAGAAACAGACAAACAACACCATCATCGTCTACCACTCCGACAACGGTGGTGTTCTGGGAGAAGGCTCTTACAACTGGCCACTCAGGGGAGGGAAATCTTCCTTCTGGGAAGGAGGCATGCGGCAACGAGGCGCCTTTGTGTACCCGGATGGGATGAAAAATGTAGTAAAAGGGACAACTTGGGACGGTCTGTTTCACGTCACTGACTGGTACCCTACTCTCTACAGCGCTGCTGGAGGTGAGTCTAGTACCATGTAGACCTCTGGCAGGTAACCCTGTAACCCCTAAACACATGTCATATGGAGAGTGAAGTGGTAGAGAACCTCAATAACTCCCAGGGCAAGCACGAGTGTTTTAGGGCGGAGTCGCACTTGTCTCGCTCGCTGGTTTACCTTCCCTGATCACGAACAAGATCATATATCCATCGACAGGAATGGAGCCTGTCCTCTTCTGTTTTCAAGTCCCTTGACCAGTGTGGGCACATGGGAGGGAAGAGTGGGGGGGGGAGCAGACGGCTCGTTTGATGCATCAGTAGAAGGGCTCTGTCTCGATATGTATGGAGTCGCAACAAGCTGTTCAGGCATATTCTGATTGGTCCAGTCTTTGACATTTGCCACCCAGCTCCACCTCTGTCAGCCTCGGTGATGGCCCTTTCCCAAGGTCCCCCTGAAGGATGGACATAGGCAGTGTGTCACGGTGGGTAGGCATGAGGTTCTGCTAGCGTGACTCCCATTCATATAATCTGTGACCAGATTTGTTTTCACTTTACAGCGAAACCATCATGAGAAACCTAGAAGAATGCCCTGGGATAAAGATTGGAGGAAAAAGGAATAAACAGCATTCGTTACGCAGATGATACCGCGCTAATTGCACAAAATGAAAGGGACCTACAAAACCTTGTGAATATAATAGAAATAGAAAGCAAAATATATAAAGGCTGAGCTAAATAGCAAGAAGACTGAAGTCATGGTAATTCAGTAAAAAAAAAAAATAAATAAAGAAATCCCTCCCTCTGCAAAATAACAGCAAATGCCACAACTTTGAGACAGGTTGATAATTTTAAATATCTCGGAATGGTCATCTCACCAGACAAAAGATACACATCAAAAATAGCCAGCAGAATCAGCCAAGCCAAAACAGCATTCAAGAAGATATAAAGCATTCTTACCTCCAAGTGCCTATCCATTTAGATCAGGAAGAGAGTTCATGAATGTTATATTGAACCGATAATGTTACACAGTTTAAGCGTGGACAATTAACACGCAAGGCCAGAACAAGATACAGGCAGCCGAGATGTGGTTTCTAAGAAGAATGTTGGAAGTTCCATGGACAGCAAAGAAAACAAATGAGACAGTCTTGATGGAGGAACATACAAGAAGATCATTGATAAACAAGATTAGGGAAAAACAAGCAACATCTATAGGACATTTCATGAGGAAAGGGGAATTAGAACTCCTAGTCACAACAGGAAAACTGGAGGGAAAGAGAACACCTGGTGGATCTAGGGAGAAGATATTTGACGGACTTGCAGGGTGGCCGAGGACGGAGAAGGTGGAAGATGTACTTGCAGCGACAACGGATAGATTCATATGGAGGGCCATGATCGCCAACGGCATGCGGCAGGGCACATGATGATGATGATGATGATGATGATGATGATGATGATGATGATGATGATGATGATGATGATGATGATGATGATGATGATGATGATCTGTATAGGCAGACTGGAATTTAGGGCTCTGCCTCAGTGCCTGCCAAGCCTATCTACTCTCGACGGCGCAATTTGTTTTTCGTTCTGTTTTCCGTTTTCGTTTTGTTTTGTTTTGTTTTGTTTTGTTTTGTTTTGTTTTGTTTTTGGTGTTGATTCACCTTATCTGTGTCGCTACTTCCATGCCGCTCATTTCTGTTCTCCAGCACATCTCCCATCCCGCCTATACTGGCGTCACCATGACAGCAGGGCTGGAAAGGCCACATAATTTTGCGTAATGCTTTGATGATAGCAATTGGCATGATGGAAATGGTGCTGTGGAGTTCCATTTGGGATTGACAACGCGTGATGGGATTGTATTCTGCGTTTGTTTTCACAATATTCTGGACCCATCCAAGACACACGAAGTTTCAGTTTCAACCGTCACTGTGGTGTGGTGGTTAACGCAACGGACTGCTAACTGGGAGGTTGTGGGTTCGAATCCCAGACAGTCACTTCATAAATCATTGTGGGGTTTTTGGCTCCAACCGGTTCCTACCCAGAGTTGGGCGTGCTATGGGCTCATTGGGAAGACTGGGACCACACTGTCGAGTCTCATCAACTTCACGGATGCGTCATTGAGGGTGTTGCTCAAATCTTCTGACCAGCACCGTAGGTGTCTTATCTCTCGGGCCTGGTTGACGCCAGGATATATTGTGATAGTAAGCGTAGAGTACAGCCCTGTCACGCAGTCTCAATCCTAGATGGAACTGTATGGTATCATGATTATCATCCTCATCGACATCATCATCATCGCAATATAAAACTTGTACCAGCTTCTGTGGCCATAAGGGTGGCGTAGAAAATTGGACAGGTGAGCAGAAAGGTGACCTGTAACCTCCCTAAGTGCGATGATCCTAAAAAAGTTTCAGTTTCAGTTTCAGTTTCAGTTTCTCAAGATGATGTTTCCGCGCTCAGAATGAATTCCATACGCACTGACATCAAGAGACTGTCACAGTCCACTGTCTTAAAATATTGATGCCATTGATGCTTTTTTGTCTGTCTGTCTGTCTGTCTGTCTGTCTGTCTGTCTGTCTGTCACATTCCACTGTCTTGCTTTTTTGTATGTCTGATTCTCTCTCTTTCCTTTCTTCTCTCTCTCTCTCTGTCTCTCTCTGTCTCTCTCTGTCTTTTTGTCTCTCTCTGTCTCTCTCTGTCTCTCTCTTTCTCTCTCTCTTTCTCTCTGTCTCTCTCTCTCTCTCTCTCTCTGTCTCTCTCTCTCTCTCTTTCTCTCTCTCTGTCTCTCTCTGTCTCTCTCTCTCTCTCTTTCTCTCTCTCTCTCTGTCTCTCTTTGTCTCTCTGTCTCTGTCTCTGTCTCTCTCTCTGTCTGTCTGTCTCTTTCTCTCTCTCTCTCTCTCTCTCTCTCTCTCTCTCTCTCTCTCTCTCTCTCTCTCTCTCTCTCCTTGATACCAGTCGCGAAAATTTCAGTGAATAAACAGTGAAGTGCTTGGATTTGTTATTGTTACTCGGGCTGGATTGGACTTTATCGACCACGATAGTCGACCATACATAGTATCATGTTTGTTATTATTGCCATAGCATGCTCCTTTATTCCAAAGTCCATATTTGTTGTAGTTATTGTTGTTGTTGTTTTCTTTATACAGGAAACGTTCTCGATTTGCAAGAAATGGATGGCGTGAACCAGTTGACCCCGCTGCTGGAGGGAAGTGAAAGCAACAGGAAGGAGATGATCTACAACATTAATCCCTCCAAGAAACGCTCAGCGGTTCGGATAGGAGATTACAAATATATCGAGGGTACGTTCAAAAACAGGAAATATATACCGCATAGAGTGAGTAGCGAAAGCATCATAAGAAACCTAGAAGAATGCCCTGGGATAACGGTTAGAGGATAAAGGATAAACAACATTCGTTACGCAGATGACACCGTGCTAATTGCGGAAAATGAAAAAAGACCTACAAAACCTTGTGAATATAATAGAAATAGAAAGCAAAAATAAAGGGCTGGAGCTAAATAGCAAGAAGACTGAAGTCATGGTAATCAGTAAAAAAAAAATCAAGAAATCCCCTCATGCAAAACAACAGCAAATGCCACAACTTTGAGACAGGTTGATAAGTTGAATATCTCGGAACGGTCATCTCACCAGACGGTAGATTCACATCAAAATAGCCAGCAGAATCAGCCAAGC
>JAPXFY010006556.1:0-12456 GCA_030674185.1 Monoplex corrugatus | reverse complement strand
TTGCGCTAAAAAAAATTTTGTTTTAATTATTATTATCATTTGTGTGTGTGGGGTGTGGTGTGGGGTTGGGAAAGGGTTGTATGTGTATGTGCGTGCGTCCCGGCGTGCGTTTTTCGTGCGGGGCGTGTTTTTTGTGTGTTTGTGTGTGGTGGGTTTTGTGTTTGTTGCATGTCCCCCCAGGGCAGCCCCTCCCAACAGCAGCGGGATAAAAAAAAAAACCCACCAAACACAAAAAATTTTAAATCCATCGGGAACATTTGTTGTCCCGGAGCGAGGCGTGGCCGTCAACAAGCAAACCCCAAAACAAGATGAGGAAACCCGGGAGATGGGGGTTTCTAAGAAGATGGTGAGAGTTGCATGGACAGAAAGGGAAAAACAAATGGGGACATTTCCTTGATGGAGAAAAGACAAAATTTAGATCATCATAAGGAAGATTAGGAAAAAAAGGGCAACTTTTTATAGTCCTTTTTTAATGGGGGAAGGGGGGTTTGGGGAGCCCCGGGTTTCAAAAACGGGAAAAGCTGGAGGGAAAGGGGGGCCCCGGAAAGCCCCCAGGGAGAAAAAGCTGGGACGGACTTGCAGAGTGGCTGGGGACGAGGGGGGGGGGGAGGGGTTTCCCAGGAGCAACCAAGAGATAGAAAAGAGGGAAGTCCATGTCGCCAACCCCATGGGGAAAGGGGCACTTGATGATGAGGGATAAAGGGAAACCCCCAACACTGACCCCAATCCTTTTAAAAACGAAATGTAAGCATAAACAAAACGGAAAATAAAATCACTGCAGGTTCTCGATGTGTGGGGTTTAGCCCCCTGAACGTAGGATACTCCCTGAGAGTGTTTTTCCATCAATAAAAAGGGAGACCAAACCCCTGCTCAGCGTCACAAACCTGACAAAAGAAATTTTCATCGATAAACTAAAAGGGGCAACCCAAAATGTTTTTTTTGATTCTTTTAGCAACGTTCCCACAGCTACTTCTCATATACTCTGAAATGGTTTGGACTTTGTCATTGTTTTTTAAAAACCCTGCCGACTGCGCAGAGGGCCCTATCAGGGGGTACAACCACCTAAAAATATACAAAAAATTACCATGAAAAAAAAAAAAAAAGAAACCTAAGTACACATTTTCAATGCATTTGCGCGCCCTAGTCTAAGGACGTACCACACGGCGTTTACCAATCCGTCCAATTTATCGCACAGGGGATTTAAAAACACACCTGAATACAGATTCAAGCATACCTAAGGACACAAAAACATATACAAAAAGAGGCATACATTACCTAAAATTGCTTCCGCATATATCACCTCCCAAGAGCCAAAACTGCATTTAATACGTGTACCCAATTATCAAACCTAAGAAAAAGTACGTAAGACTTTATCTAACGCATACAGGTGAATGGACCAGCAAGGCAGAAAATGATAGGAAGAAATGACATAAAGCAAAAGGAGGAAGAAAGAAACAAAGAGAGTGACAGAAAAGAGGAAATTTCTAGCACAGAACTTCCAAAAGGTGGGGGGATACTATTCATATTGAAAGACCCCCTGTCATCCCCATGGGGGAAATGGTAGGACTTTAAACCCAACAAAACAGATCAAAACAGCGTCACGTTGCTGGCTGTCTAACACTAACTCAGTGAACCTAGCCACGTTATTGCTCCTGTTAAAACAGACAGTCCACTGAAATCTGTGCTAGCAGGTCATTTCTGGACAAATAGGAAAAAACTCGATGAACTGATTTTGAGAAGACATCCTAGATTTGAAAGAAAAAAGCAAAGGACTGGCTGACAAAAGAAAATTCAGGCTTGATGGATGAACGAAGGAAGGTAAATGGAAAAAGACAAAAATTACCAAAAACAGAAAAGATAATGAAATCAGGAATAGGTGCGGTGAAAGTATGGAAGCTAGGCTAGAAACAAAGTGCAATGAAATACACTGATAGAAAACAGGCACTAAGTTTATGAACAGAAATAGTGAAGGAATTGTCAACAGTAAAAAGACGTGCACATCAAGTGGCTGCTTGCAATTAGATGATGGTACTATAATTATGGAAAGAGGACAAGTATTAGATAGAGATGATGGTACTATAATTATGTAAAAAGGACACGTATTAGATAGAGATGATGGTATTATCATTATGTAAAAAGGACAAGTATTAGATAGAGATGATGGTACTATAATTATGGAAAGAGGACAAGTATTAGATAGAGATGATGGTACTATAATTATGTAAAAAGGACACGTATTAGATAGAGATGGTGGGATTATAATTATGTAAAAAGGACCAGTATAAGATAGAGATAATGGTACTATAATTATGTAAAAAGGACAAGTATTAGATAAATGGGAAGATAACACTGAAGACCTTTTTAATGATGACAGAGAGGAGGAACACATCATAAGAAAGAACGTTGAAGGATCACCAATAATGAAAGATGAAGTTAGAGCAGCGATGACGAAGACAAAACAGGGAGAAGTTAAGGACTAGACAACACACTATAAAATGATTAAGGCAGCGTTCACAGTAAACTCAGACGGACGGTCACGGACAGCTGGCCAGCCGTGGCCGTTAAAGCGTTCATACTGCAGGGACGACGATGCGAACGGCCACATTTTCTTCCCCCTTTGAGACGAACCCAACAAAGATCAAATGGTGTGCACAAAGCGAGAGAAGTTGATGTCGTGGTGGTAGTGGTGGAAGAAAAAAAGAAACAGTACGTCCAAGCTGTGGATTTTCTGTACATCCAATCTGACCCAATCTCTCTGGCGATGCTTTCCCAAGAAGCTTCAAGTATGTCTCTGTAGTGATGTTCATCAACCTTTTCATAAATACAAGGACTTGATCTCACGGCAGTAATAAACTTCTCGTCGTCCATGGTTTTCTTGCAGGAAAGATAATTCCGTGTGAAATCAAGAGAAGAGTTCAGTCCCGTAGCCATGACGGACGGAAAAAAACCCTGATAGCACGACCGGAGAATTTCCGTCCATGTACGGGCAGGCCCGGCTGGGCTTACTGTAAACACTTTTTCCGTCGCCAGTGAGAACAGACAGGAACCGTCCGTGGCTGTCCATATACTTCTGGGCTTACTAAGAACGCATCCTAAGGCTCGAGATGAATTTCGTATT
The DNA here is from genome assembly GCA_030674185.1 of Monoplex corrugatus. Taxonomy (NCBI): domain Eukaryota; kingdom Metazoa; phylum Mollusca; class Gastropoda; order Littorinimorpha; family Ranellidae; genus Monoplex; species Monoplex corrugatus. Next base: position 9,338 of record JAPXFY010006556.1, on the reverse strand, counting down.
GATAAAAGCAATAGTTGTCCTAAATGAAATTTATGACACTGGAAACATTCCTGAATATGTCCAAATTAATAAAACATTGCACTTCCAAAGAAAGCGAACTCTATCTTAACTATAGAATGCGAACTCCATCTTAACTATAAAATGCGAATTCCATCTTAACTATAGAATGCAAATTCTATCTTAACTTTAGAATTCGAACTTCATCTTAACTATAGAATGTGAACTCCATCTTAACTATAGAATGCGAACTCCATCTTAACTATAGAATGCGAACTCCATCTTAACAATAGAGTGCGAACTCTATCTTAACTATAGAATGCGAACTCCATCTTAACTATAGAATACGAGCTCCATTTTAACTATAGAATGCGAGCTCCATCTCAACTATACATGTAGAATGCGAGCTCCATCTTAACTATAGAATGCGGATTTCATCTTAACTATAGAATGCGGATTTCATCTTAACTATAGAATGCGGATTCCATCTTAACTATAGAATGCAGATTTCATCTTAACTATAGAACGCGAACTCCATCTTAACTATAGAATGCGGTTTTCATCTTAACTATAGAAAGCGAATTCCACCTTACAATTAACTTGATCACTCATGTGACAAAGATTCTATCAAGAATGATGAGGAGGAGGATGACAAGGAACAGAAACAAAGCACAAATAGCAGAAAGCAGAAGAACGATGGTGATGTGTTGACAGGAAAGGAAAGTGGTTGCCATATACATCCCACGTCCTCTCATAGAAAGATCATTTGAGTTGAATTAGGTTTGATAGTTATGTTTTGTTGATTACACCAAGGCGTTTGATCAGGTAAGGCACGAAGAATTGATCAATAAGCTGGGAAAAAAACCTCAATACTGATGGAAAAGATCTCAGAATCACAAGGAATATGTATTGGGAACAAAAACAGCTATGAGAGTAGAAAATGGTATAAGCTCTTTTCAAAAGTCAAAAGTGGGGTTAGGACGGGGTGTGATCTGTCACCAGATTTATTTTCACTCTACAATGAAACCGTCATGAGAAATCTAGAAGAATGCTAAAAAGATAAAGACTGGAGAGAAAATGATAAAAAAATCAATCGTCATGCAGATGACACTGCTCTTATTGCAGAATATGAAAACCAGCATAGTATTGTGAATATAATAGAAATACAAGAAATAAAGGATAACAGCTAAATAGTAAAAAAGCTTGAAGTGATATTAACCCGCAACATAACAACAAATCCCCCAACCCCCCTCCCATCCCCCCTGTGAAATATCAGCAAATGCCACAACATTGAGACAAGTTGATAACTTTAAATATCTAGGAATAGCCATCTCACACCTGGCGGCAGATGTAATTGATAACTTTAAATATCTAGGAATAGCCATCTCACACATGGCGGCAGATGTAATTGATAACTTTAAATATCTAGGAATAGCCATCTCACACCTGGCGGCAGATGTAATTGATAACTTTAAATATCTAGGAATAGCCATCTCACACATGGCGGCAGATGTAAATTAGAAATAGCGAGCAGAATTGGCCAAGCTAAGACAGCATTCAAGAAACTGAAAAATGTTCTAGAAGCAATATTGTTGTTTTGACAAATCCTGCACAGCCAATAAGCAAAGTTAGAACAAGGTTGAGACAGCTGATATGTGGCTTCTAAGAAGAATGTTAAGAGTTCCATGAACAGACAAAGGAAACAAACTAGACAGTCTTGAAAGAAGCAAACACACAAAAAAAGAAGACTGATGAAGAAGACTATTAGGAAAAGACATTTATAGGGCATTTATAGGACATTTTAGCAACATTTATAGGACATTTTAGCAACATTTTTATAGGACATTTTATTAGGCTAGAGAAACTAAAGCAGCTGGTCACAACAGGAAAGCTGAAGGGAAAAAGAACACCAGATAGACCCAGGGAGAAAATATTGGTAGTGTGTGTGTGTGTGTGTGTGTGTGTGTGTTGTGTGTGCGCGCGCGCGCGTGTGTGTGTGTGTGTGTGTGTGTGTGTGTGTGTGTGTGTGTGTGTGTGTGTGTGTGTGTGTGTGTGTTTCTTGTTCGTGTGTGTGTTTCTTGTTCGTGTTTTCCTGAACGCTGGGAGTCATTTTGATACAGATTACTGTTTTTACACAAGGACACGCTGGGAAAACCACGCAAGGCACCCTGGATTGCAGGATTGTGCATTTTAACAGCTCAAGTCTGCTTCCTTGCCTGTCATAACGTCTGTCATTTTTCATATTTCATTTTCATGTTTTGAAAAAAGCTGAAGCGGAACATGTTACGTTTTTGGATAATTTCAAAGATGTTGAAAACACAAACCAAAAAAACAAAAACAGGAAGAGACATTAATACGTATCCTTTTTCTGAAACAATGTTAAAACTTAAGAAGTAAGTTGTTGTCAAGTTGTTACTGATCTCAAAAGACAGTTTTATATGTTACGTGCCACACAACGAAAAACTGTGGAAAGAACAATGTGCACAGATGATATTACAGCAGCAACGTTTTGGAAACTTTAACAATACTAGAATAATTCAACTTATGGTTTTACCTGTGTGAGTCTATGGGTGAGTGTGTATGTCTGTGTATAGCACCCTGCATCATGATGTGACACTTGCAGCTTCCTTAACCCTATGACTCCTGCACCCTGTCCACCAGCATCCTGCATTGTCAACCATGTTAGCAAAGCAAAAAGCGTAACCCTTTGACTCCCTCACCCTATCCACCAGCTTCCTGCAGAAATCTGGTGGATAGGGTGAGGGAGTCAAAACAGCAGCTGGTGGATAGGGTGAGGGAATCAAAACGTTACGATTTTTGCAGTTGGTGGAGAGCGTGTGGAAAGCAAAGTGGTAATTGCTGAAAGTCATTTAAAGATTGCCAGCTGGTTAAACAATGGCAACTGCTGTTTAGTAAACAGTTCAGAACAGAAGCCACTATTTTTCTGAAAAAAGAAATACGACAGTACAGTCGTTCTGATCGGTAGTGGGATAGAAAAACACCATGCACTGAAAACATTACATAGGGAAATCTCCACACACACACAGAGGTCCCGATTTAAAACGAAATGATAACATGAAGTAAAAGGAAAATAAAATCAATTGAAGAGCGCTCAGCATGTGGGGTTAGTGACTGGGAAGCAAGATACTTGTGAGAGTGTTTGCGATCCACACAAAAGGAACACAACTGCACAGCACCATATTATTGACTGCCAGACAATAAATCAAGCGAGTGAAGAAAATATTCTTCTTGTTGCTCGCGCTATAACTGTACATCGACATAAATCATTTGAGCAATCCTCTCTTCACCATGATCCTATTTTTGTCAGTTTGTTAGTTATTGTAACCAGCACGCCATGACATGGATCATGGATGTTCACTGAATATTTAAAACATGTTCTCGTGATTTATGGCATGATTCCAACTTGAAGAAAAGGCTGCTGGTTTTTGTTGTTGTTGTTGTTTCTTTTTTTTTTAGACAGATGGGAGAGAGGGGAGGGGACAGTGGGTATAGCATTTGCTTTCTTTGAAAATAAATTCACTTGCGATTGAGAATATATGCATATGCGTTTTTTGTGTTTATATATATATACATATATATATATATATATATATATATATATATATATATATATGTGTGTGTGTGTGTGTGTGTGTGTGTGTGTGTGTGCATGTGCGTGCGTATGTGTGTGTGTGTGTGCTTCTCTCTCTCTCTGTGATGTGTGTATGTGTGTATGTGTGTGTATGTGTGTGTGTGTGTATGTGTGTGTCTGTGTGTGTGTGCGTGTCTTTGTCTGCGTCTGTGTGTGCGTGCATGTTCGTGCATGTGTGTGTGTACAAGCTATGCTTTTATAAATAATACCACAGAGCATCTGTCTATAGATAGTGAAACACCCGGCAAGAAACGACGAATACGTTTCAGCAGTCTTTAAATTTTACCAACACAATACGGGTTCTTAAACACATAACTCCAGAAAGCCTTAACATTCCACAGGCAACGAGTTAAGGCATATCTTTATAATTGGAGAAACTCAATGAGTTCATTTCTTCCATCTTTTACCTGTTTATTGCCTGAAGTCATGGTGATCAGTAAAAAACATGAAATCCCCTCATGCAAAATAACATCAAATGGCACAACCTTGACACAGGTTAATAAGTTCAAATACCTGGGAACGGTCATTTCATCAGACGGCAGATGCACATCGGAAATAGCTGGCAGAATCGGCCAAGCCAAAACAGCATTCAAGAAGATGACAAGCATTCTTACCAACACATGCCTATCAATTAACATCAGAAAGAGAGTCCTTGAATGTTATAAAGAACCAATACTGTTGTACGGATGCGAGGCGTGGACAGTCAGCAAGCAAAGCCAGAGCAGGATCGAGGCAGCCGAGATGTGGTTTCTCAGAAGAATGTTGAGAGTTCCATGGACAGCAAAGAAAACCAATGAGACAGTCTTGATGGAGGCAGATACAAGTAGATCACTCATAAGGAAGATTAGGAAAAGACAAGCAACATTTATAGACCATTTTATGAGGAAGGGGTTTTTGGAGCACCTGGTCACAACGGGGAAGCTGGAGGGAAAGAGAGCACCAGGTAGACCCAGGGAGAAAATGCTGGACGGACTTGCAGAGTGGCTGGGGATGAGGAGGGTGGGGGAGATGGTGGGGGCAACGAGAGATAGAGATTGTTGGAAGTACATGGTCGCCAACGCCATGTGGCAGGGCACCTGATGATGATGATGATTGCCTGAATATTCCAAGACGAAGTGTGCACCGCGTTCCCTTTATGTATACGTCGACTCATTGAAATTGAAAAGCAACAAAGTAAAAGGGAGAAACAGAACGTGAAAGGATAGATTCTAAATCAAATCATGGTGAATAGGCCTACCCAAAGGATGACAGTGTTACATTATTTCAAAAGGTGAATCTGGAGATTACTATCTGGAGAAAGTGATAGGAACGGAGTGCTTCAACATAACCGACGAAACCTATTTAAGTTGTAGGCGAAGAGCAACAACAACAATAATAAACAAAGATTGAGTGTTACCTTTTTTCCCACTTCACAGTGTGTAAGATCTATGTTTGATGAAGTACCAAAAACTTGACACCAGTTTCGGAGTGTTCAACCTCCTCTAATCGTTCTTCCCAAGGCCATATCCTCTTATTAAATTGGATTGCTACAGACCCAGCCTTAGGCAAGGTGATCATTTAAGAGAAGAACTGAGATCAGTCTCAACCCCTGTTTGGTTGCCGGGGGCTCTTTCAGTATAAATAGTATCCCTAACCTTCTGGAAATTCTGTGCTAGAAATGTCCTCTTTTCTGTCATTATCTTTGTTTCTGCCTAGTTGCCTTGCTTTCTGTCATTTCTATTTATTTTCTGCCTTAATGGTCCATTCACCTGTATTTTTTCGATAAAGTCTTACGTACTTTTTTTTCGGATTGATAATTGGGTACTATTAACTGCATTTTTGGCTCTAAGAAGGTGAGATATGCGGAAGCGATTTTAAGTAGTTTATGCCTGTTTTTGGATATGTTTTGGTGTCCTTATGTGTGCTTATGTTTGTATTCAGGTATGTTTTTTTATATCTCCTCTGTGCGATAGATCGGACAGAGTGGTCCTGCGCCGGTGGCATGTCATTGGATTGTGTGCGCGAATGCATTGATATGTGTACTTAATTTTCTTTTTTTTTTTTTTTTCCTGTTGAAGTTTTGTGTTTTGAAGCAGTTATAGACCTGATATGGCTCTGCGCAATCGGCTGGGCTTTAAACAGCAATAAAAAAATTTTAAAAGTCTCAAGACTAGCCAGTGTCAAGCTTTCTAGGCATATTCTTCTGTGGTCGACTTCCACACACTATACATAAACAGGGGCTCCAGTGGAGCGTCTTCGTCCGGTAACACAAGTAACACCCGATCGTCATCAAGTTAATGCGATCAGAACCAGTCGCCGTGGTGTAGTGGTTAACACAACGGACTGCCGGCTGAAAAGTTGTAGGTTCGAATCTCCATCATCCCCTTCAAAAATATATCACTGTGGGTTGGGTTTTTTTCGGCTCTAACCAGCTCCAATCCAGAGCTGGGCTGATATGGGCTCATCGGAAAGACTGGGACGACAGTCGAATCTCATCCACTTCACGGATGTGTCATTGAGGGTGTTGCTCAAATATTCTGACCTGCACCGCAGGTGACTGTATCTCTCGAGCCTAGTTGATGCCAGGACATATGATGATAGTAAGCATAGAGTACAGCCCTGCTACGCAGTCTCAATCCTAGATGGAACTTCCTGGCATCATGATTATTATCCTCATTGACACCATCTTCATCGCATCTTTAAAAAAATGTTAATGCGGTAAGATTCAAAAATGCAGAAATTGCAACTTGTCAGAATAGTAGAACATAAGTAAAAATAAAAAAGGCAAATATGAAAATATCAAAATAGAGATGAAGAGACTAAACATCAATATTTTAGGGCTAGGTGAGGTGAGATGGAACGAAGCAGGCATAATAACATCGGGCAAGCATAAAATTTCATGTTTTTGAGAGGACACACATGAAAGAGGTACAAACATCACAAGGGACAATGACAAGCCGTGGTCTATCAAAGGAAACTGTGCTATATCACTTGAAGGCATGCCATTTGATATCACTATCATCCAAGTGCATGTGTGTTTACCAACATTTGCAAACACTGTGCAAAATGTTGACAACTTCTATATAGAATTTAAGTCAAAGCCCAGTGTAAATCACATGACGTTACAATAATGATGAAAGATTTTAATGCTAAAACGAAACTGAAAAAAGTAGATGACATAGTTGGACTTCAGGGCCTTGGCAGTGAAATGAAAGGGTAATGAAACTTGTTATGTGGGCACATGTCTATAAATTCAAAATAGGAAACACTTGGTTTGAGCAACACTTGGTTTGAGCAACACTTGTTTTGAACAACACTTGGTTTGAACAACACTTGGTTTGAGCAACACTTGGTTTGAGCAACACTTGGTTTGAGCAACATAACAGAAGAAATTTGACACAGATGAATCCAGGAGACAGCACAAGAAATCAGACAGATTACATCCTGACAAATAAAAGATTGAGAAATTCATACTGATAGCAAACCAATTACCAGGCGCAGACTGCAATGGTAACCACAATCCAGTGATATGAAGATTTAGGCTGAAGCTAAAGAGAAGAAATCAAACCAAAAATAACATCAAATTAAATATTGGACTCTTAAAAACAGACGAATTAAGTCTTACGAAATCTATTTAACATATGTGTTCAAATCAAATTAAATGTCATGGAGGACGTTTTTGACAATGAGGAACAATGGACAGAGTTGAGAAACTCGATAAATGAAGCTTGTGAAGAAATCCCTAAACTTAAGGAAATGTTAAGAAGAACTAGATGACACAAGAAACTTTAAGCTTGATGGAAGAATGGAAGCGGGCAAAGGAAAAACAAGAAGAATACAAAACGAAAATCACGGATAGGTGCAATTAAGCTAACGAAGTTTGGCAGTAGGCAAAGTGCAAAGAAATAGAAGACCGACGTAAAACAGACCCCTAAGTTTATGTATAGAAACATTGAAGAAACTGGCCACAGGAAGATAACCTAAAATGATACGATTATTATGAAAAGAGACAAAATATTAGATAGATTGGGATATTACATTAAATAACTTTTTGAAGATGACAGAAAGGAAGGACACATCATAAGAAAGAACGTTAAAGGACCACCAATAATGAAAGATGAAGTCAGAGCAGCATTGAAAAAGATAAAACCGTGAAAAGCCCCAGAACAAGACGAAGTTTTCATTGACACAATTGAGACTCTAGGTGAATTTGGTACTGAAAAAGTGAGAGTCCTCCTAAATGAAATTTATCTTACCGGAAAAATCCCTAATGATATGTCAAAATCAACTGCCATTGCATTTCCAAAGAAAGCAAGGAATGCAAACTCCACCATACAGTCTTAGAATGCGAACTCCATCGTATATTCAGCTTAATGAGCCACGTGACAAAGATTCTATGAAGAATAATCATGATGAGGACAAGGAACAGAATCAAAACAGAAACAGCATTTGTTGAAGGGAAAAGAACTATTAATGCCGAATATATTCCTCGAATGCTCATGCAAAGATCAGTTGAGTTGAATAAGGATTAGTAGTATGTTTTGTTGAATATTTCAAGGCTTCTGGTTGGATAAGACAGGAAGAATTGATCAACCAACTGGAAAAGCCTAAACAGTGATGGAAAAGATTTAAAAATAATAAGGAATGTGTACTGGGAACAAACAGCAGCAACAGGAGTAGAAAATTATATAAGCTTTTCCCAAAATATCAAAGGAGGAGTTAGATAGGTGTGTGTTCTGTGACAAGATTTGATTTTACTTCACAGAGAAATCATCATGAGAAACCTAGAAGAATGCCCTGGGACAAAGGCTGGAGAAAAATGATAAACAATCCTCGTTATACTGATGACACCGTTTACCATTGCAGAAAATGAACAAGCTCGACAAAGTCTTGTAAATGGGAATAGAAAGAAAAAATAAAGGTCAAGAAGACTGAAATCATGATAATCAGTAAAACAAATTAAAGAGAGAGAGAGACACCCCCTCATGAAAAATAACAAGAAATGACACAACATTGATACAAGTTGATAAGTTTTCTTGCTCGTTAACAATCATTTCACCAGATGGCAGATGCACATTAGAAAATTCCAGTAGAATTGACCAAGCTAAACACAGCATTCAATTAAACAAAAAGCATTCTAACCAACAAACGCCTATCAACTAACATTAGGATGAGAGTTCTTCAATGTTACATGGAACCAATACTGTTGTACGGATGTGACACGTGGACAGTAAACACACAAAGTCAGAACAAGATGCAGGCAGCTAAAGTGTGGTTTCTTAAAAGAAGGTTAAGAGTTCCAAGGACATCAATGAAAACAAACGAGACAGTCTTGAAAGAAGCAAACAACAAAAAACAAGACATTTATGAAGAAGATTAGGAAAAGACAAGAAACATTTATAGGACAGTTTATGAAGCAAGAGAATTTTGAGCACCTAGTCACATACAGGAAAATGGGAGGGAAGAAGAGCACCAGGCAGACCCAGGGAGATACTATTGGACGGATCTGCGGAGTGGATGAGAACAAAAAGGGTGATAGAATCGTGTGGAGGGTCATGATCGCCAACGCCATGCATCAGGGCAAATGGTGGTGATGATGATGATGATGATGATGATGATGGAGGAGTGTACATGTATCATGTGTACATATGTGGGTGCATCTGTGAGTATGTGTTTAGAAATGTTCATATGTATACTCGTAAACGTTTGT
>JAPXFY010006555.1:0-12459 GCA_030674185.1 Monoplex corrugatus | reverse complement strand
CTACGCTTACTATCATAACATATCCCTGGCGTCAATCAGGCCCGAGAGATACAGACACCTGCGGTGGTGATCAGAAAATTTGAGCAACACCCTCAGTGACGCATCCGTGAAGTGGATGAGACTCGACTGTGTGGTCCCAGTCTTCCCAGTGAGCCCATAGCACGCCTAACTCTGGGTAGGAGCCACGTTAAAGCCGAAAAATCCAACAGTGATATAGTTTTGAAGGGATTGATGGGGATTCGAACCCACAACCTCCCAGTCGGTAGTTCGTTGCGTTAACCACTACACCACGGCGACTTGTGAGCCCAGGTAATTTTAAATGTGAAAGATTCGATGCTGTACAGTAGACTTGCTTGCTCTGGTGAGGCAGACGTGGACTCAAAATTTGATGTCTCCAGTGCTATCCCAGCTCTCAACATAATCACTGGCATGTTGGTTCCCCATCTTAATCGATATCATTCTGGTGGTGTTAGTTTAGCTTTTCATAGGTCCTGGCCCTACCGCTCCTTTCCTTCCTATTTCAAAATTATTGCCAGCACCATAGTGTTTTGCGCAGATTCAAGGAATATGCGATATCTATTATGCTGGCAGATCGGGTGGAGCGCATATAGAATGCTCTGACTGCAATGAATCCTTTTTGAGCAAACTTTTTTGACATGGTTTGTTGAATGGATATCTGAAACGCTGTTGTTTAAAAAGAATTGGTTTTAGATGTTGTGTCGCTTTAGCCTAATATTATACTAAAAATGAGGGGGGGTTTCCTTTTCTTTTCTTTTTTTTTCTTTTTTGAGGAGGTTATTCAAAATAGTAGCTGACGCTCTTCATTTCTGACATGTTTAATGCTTTCATTAACCCTTTGACTACCGCACCCTGTCTACCAGCATCCTACATTGCCAACCATGCTAGCAAAGCAAAAACTTAACCATTTGATTCCCTCACCCTATCCGTCAGCTTTCTGCAGTTGCCGGATAGGGTGCAAGAGTCAAATGGTTAACCCATGTTGAACTATGTTGTGTGAATATGTTATGTGTGTTTCGAGATGGATATAACCCTGATATGGTTCTTAACAGTGAGGTGGGCTTTTAAACATTAATACTAATAATAATTATAGCAATGATAAAAAGTCACTTGATTAAGAACGCTGTATTTCACATTAACTTTCAAAATTGGAAATCAGTTTTCATTTGTGGATATGGCAGTACAAAAATTACTTTATATTTTTCCAGAATGAATTATTAACCACATTTAAGTTGAAATAAGCATCATGCAGTTTAGGGGGTGGGGGGGGGGGAAGAAGAGAATGTCTAGAATATATGCTGCTTTTGTTTTAGGAAGAAATATATATACCCATATTCACAGGGATTGTAAATGGCTGTTTTAAATAGAATTGAAACACATCAGAAGTGTTTCACATTTGTGACAATGGTATTCTGTTACAGGTCTGCACGGAATGATGGAGTACCTGGCCCCGCTGTATCTCACGCTGATCTGCGTCATGGGATGGCGTGCTGTAGCCAGGGTTCAATTCTTCGATGACCTATGGACCTGGACCAAGCTGTGTGGCTGTGCTGGCGCCATCTTCTTCATGATGTCGGACCTGCTGATCGCCGTGGACAATTTTGTGACCAAGGTGCCCTACTCCCACCAGCTCGTCATGATCACGTATTACGCCGCTCAGCTGGGCGTCTCCCTCTCTGTTGTGGACAGCCAGGTGGAAGAAGTCATCCGCATTCAGACCCAGGGCGAGAACCCTGATGTCATCGATAATGTTAAAGGTCAGCTGGAGAACCTCTCCCACCACCTCAACAAGGAAAACGTGAGGAACCAGCTGGAGAACCTGTCACATCGTGTTGACACCGTCAAGGAAAATTGTCCAACAAAGTGGACACCGTCAAGGAAAATTTGTCCAACAGAGTGGATTCCGTCAAGGAAAATTTCTCCAACAAAGTGGACACGGTCAAGGATCATATCGGCCATCTGTCGGACCATGTGGATCACGTCAAGGACCACCTGGAAGCCTTTTCTGAACAACTCACTCATCGCTTTGCAGGGCGCAGGCAGGAGTAAGAGTAAGGGAGTAGAGAGAGACTGAGATGGAGAACTGAGGGAATACGTGTATTTTAAGATGGTGTTCAGCTATTTGATGTTGGTGACTTACATTACAATGTCTCTGGTGGCAGGAGCAGGGAACATAAAAGGTACACAGTGGAGAAGTGTGTGTGTTTGAGGGGGGGGGGGGGGGGTCAGGGGTCTGAGGGGATACTTGAAGTTTGTTTGAAGATAAATTCAGCTGCACAAGGTGTTATATGTAATGCGGTCAGGACTTCAGCAGCTCGAGATGTTATATATGATGCGGCGACAGCAGAGGGGTATCCAGGAGTCATAATCTTGATCCAGGTCCCTTATAGAGTGTAAGGGGTTAAAATGGTCAAAACTCGTGCTTCAGGGGGAGGGGTTCTTCTCTGGAGACCTTCTGCTGTCCAGTTGTTTTTTTACGTGTTTCTTGCTGCATATATAGGTACAGATATAGAGAGAGATATAGATCTATCTCTGATGGTGTAGATGGTTATATGTTTTTATCTGTAGATTTTTTTTTTCCTTTTATCTTTTTACCCCAATTCAAAATATTGTACTGAAAGTTGATGATGAATGATTTTCAACAGTACTTACATATATATGATTTGTTATGATTTTAACATAGTTTAACCCTTTGACTCCTGCAGCCTGTCCACCAGCATCCCACATTGTCAACCATACTAGCAAAGTAAAAACTTTACACCTTTGATGTCCTCACCTGCAGGAAGCTGGTGGATAGGGTGAAGTAGTCAAAGGGTTAAGTTTTTACAGTTGGTGGATAGAGTGCGGGAATCAAAGGGTTAATTTCTCATGATTTGTACATTAGTTGTTGATGTTTTAATGAATCAGGAGAGACCCTTTCATGGCGCAAAATGCAAGGGATAAAGGGCGGACCGATCGAATTTATGCACATGGTTTTTGTGTGTGATATCGCACCTTGTCATTTTCAGTGTCTGGATTCCTGCTTTTGAGAAAGGAAATGGAGGTGGAAGTGCCGGCTTGTTGGAAAGGAATTTTGTTTGCAAGGTTTGTGTGGCAACAGCTCTGCACTGTTCATTGGTTTGCTTGTAAGTGGAGGAAAGATAGGGAACTGATGACGTTGAAGAGAGAAGTATGTGACTTAAGAATATGGAACTGATGAAGTTGAAGAGAGAAGTATGACTTAAGGATATGGAACTGATGAAGTTGAAGAGAGAAGTATGAACCGTGACTTAAGAATAGGGAATTGATGAAGTTGAAGAGAGAAGTATGTGACTTAAGAATAGGGAATTGATGAAGTTGAAGAGAGAAGTATGTGACTTAAGAATAGGGAACTGATGAAGTTGAAGAGAGAAGTATGTGACTTAAGAATAGGGAACTGATGAAGTTGAAGAGAGAAGTATGAACCGTGACTTAAGAATAGGGAATTGATGAAGTTGAAGAGAGAAGTATGTGACTTAAGAATAGGGAATTGATGAAGTTGAAAAGAAAAGTATGGTCTGTATCCAGTAGACATGTATGCATGACACTTTTTGTGTTGACTATTTTGTTTTCTCATTTTTGTGCTGTTCCGTTGTACTGGGTGACTATTTCAACCAAAATGTGAATTTTGACTCAAGCTTATGTCCCATATATAATGTTTTGGTCCTTGTGTGTTTTTTGTCTGGTTACATGACGTTGTGTTGTATAGAGTGATGCTTTTTAACCCTTTGACTCCCGCACCCTCTCCACCAACATCCTGCTTTGTCAACCATGCTGGCAAAGCAAAAACCTTAACCCTTTGACATCTTCACCGTATCCACCAGCTTTCTGCAGGAAACTGGTGGATAGAGTGTGGGAGTCAAAGGGGTTAAGTTTTTGTAGTTGGTAAATAGGGTACAGGAGTCGAAGGGTTAAAATGAAATAACAGGAAAGCTGAATTCAGAGCGACACACCATTTTACTGCCCAATCTTGTCATGCACGCTAAATAAACTGGTGCTGTTCCAGGGGATGGTAGTTATCAATAACTTTAAATGAATGCATCAATAGTGTGTGCGCGCGAGTTCATGTGCATATGCGTGCAGGTGATTGTGTGTGTGTGTTGCCATTGTTGCTGAGCCATTAGAAAGGTGTGCGAATTCAGTCAGAAGCAAAACGTCAATGCATCCTATGTATAAAGTTTTTATTTCCGTGTTCTTGGGAGTTTTAGTAATTTCCCTCCTTTTACCCATATCTGCCATTGAAGTGTATGTGTTTATTGGGACTAAGTCGTTTAGCAGTTTCTGAATGTTTTTCTCAGGTATGCGTGCTGCTGCAGTGATTTTCATCATACATTTGATCTGTGTGTGCTGTTTCTTTGTTTTACTCTACTCTGCTGTTTGTATACTCCAAACACAGCTGTACTCGCGTCATAGTTTTTATCAAAAAGTGTTTCATGTGTTTTCCTAATGAGCGCAGCATTTGAGAGAAGCTACTTTGTGATTTGTCATTGTGCATTGCATAACTGCTGTGCTGAGGTTGAGATTATTACATTCCACTGATTTTAAAAGGTATTATGTGTTTGATTTTTTGGATTTATCGAAATGTTTAGGCAGTGATCTTCTTCTCATTCACAGCCAGTTTTTCAGTGTCATTTGATGAATTTGCTTTGACCAATTCTTAGCCACAGAAGGCAAGATTGTATAATTGTGTATAGTTTGTGGACAAAATGTGTCAACAAGAATATTTCAGCTTTTTATTGGCAGATCTAAGCATAATTATCTTTCAAAGCGTAGGTCACACGTATTATTTGTCACTGAACAGTGAATGTGTAAGCATGAATGAGAATTACCCATATTTCATGGATTAATTTATGGACCACATTGACACGCAAAAACTTAAAAAACCAAAAAAAAAGCATGTGAAAAAGGAATGAGAATGTGTATGTAGTCCACAAAACAAGACACATGCAGATTTTTGGCTAACTTGCCTTTGTCAGGTATGCATGAAAGACACATAAAGCAAGTTCATAAGATTTAAGATAAAACCAACCCTGATGTTCCGCTGAGCTGTGAGAAAAATGGTTGAGGAAACTGCTACAGTGCCAGATATGAGATTAATACAGTCTGACTTTATCAAACTTTGATAATATTGTTGGGAGAAGGGACATTTGTTGTTGTAGCTGCTGTCTCTACCCCCCCTCTCTCCTTCTTTCAATCAGAAAATACATGTGCAAGCATGAGGTAAAATTCTTGACTACTGGTCATAAAAGAACGTATAAAAAATTGTTCTTGGTACATTTTTAAAGGAATGAATGATTACCCCCCCCCCCCCCCCCCTTTTTTTTTTTTTTTTCATTTTCCCCTTTTGTTGTGTTTTTTTTTTTTTTTTTTTGTTCAATGAAATAGGCCTACATCTTGTGGAAATATGTGTTGTGGGCAAAGGACTGAGAAGATGGTGTTAGCATTTAAAGAACAAACAAGTCAAAGAACCAGTTCATAAATTATTTTTTGTCCTGTTTTCTGTGACTGGAGTTAAGCTTAACAGAATTATGTTTATGTAGCTGTGATTCATTTTTGTACATGCATAGTGAACAGAGATGCATTTCGTTGATTTCGCTGTAACGTAGATAGATGGCTTATGTTGAAACTGCGCTGAGGGTTTTCCGTAACTAACATGGGTGCTTTTTCTTAGCTGGTGTTATAATTATTACAGTGTTGTTTGCAGTCTTCATATATGGATTCTGAATGGCCAAGTGTTTGCATTTGCATCTGTAATAGAATTCACCTTGTTGGAGAAGGATTTATTTCACTCTGACAATTCCATAAGAATATGCGCTCCACTGAGATCTGCCAGTAATTCTCAAGGAAACTCCTTGAGCCTGTGTGAAACCTCTTGTCCTGGCAGGGTCTTGAGATGAGGTGAACAGGATCTGTGAAACATTCACAGCTGACACCACCAGAATGATTGGAGCATTGAGATGAGCTGCAAATGGGTCAGTTTTTATGTAGCAGGCCGGGTCAAACTTGAGATGCCAGGTTTTGAGTCCGCAACTCCAACAAAATCACCCATCCAACATTTAACCCTTTGACTCCCACACCCTATCCACCAACTACAAAAACTGCAGGAAGCTGGCGGATAGGGTAAGGGAGCCAAAGGGTTAAGTTTTTGCTTTTCTGGCATGGTTGACAATGCAGGATGCTGGTGGACAGAATGTGGGAGTCAAAGGGTTAAGAAAAGCATAGTTCAAATTCAAATGTGGCTTGTCGGTGAGAGGAGCACATAGCCATATTTACAACTGCTTTGTCTGTATTTGTGACGTTTAAAGTTTACGTAAGTCCTGATAATCAAGTCGATTGATACTTGGGTGATGATGTTTTCTTTGTTCTTTTCCCAAGTTGATGTCTTTGAAGTTTCTTTTGCAGGCATGATGTCGGTGTAATAGCAAATGTGACTGCTGTGACTGTGATTAATCCTTTGACTCCCATACGCTATCCACCAACTGCAAAAACTTAACCCTTTGACTTCCTCACCCTACCTGCCAGCTTCCTGCGGGATGCTGGTGGATAGGGTAAGGGAGTCAGAGGGTTATGTTTTTGCTTTGCTAGCATGCTTGACAATACTGGATGCTGGTGGACAGGATGCGCGAATCAAAGGGTTAATATTATTGTCATGCAGAGTGATAATATATAATTATATGTACTGTGTAGTAGAGTTTACTGATAAGCGGTAGCCTCACATTGTGAAAATATGCTGTTTGTCTCACGTAAAGTTGGAGTCATGTATACTAACAAGTACTGGTTTAGTCAGCCCAGAAACAGTGCTTTAGTTACTTAGTTCGTTAGTTAGTTATTCGTTTATTTATTAATTAATGCTAAACATGGATTGAGTTAGTTAGTTTGTTTGTTAGTTAGATATTCATTTAATCATTAGTTAATGTTTTTGATCTTTGTTTCTACTATCTAAGCCAATGGCACATTGGGCAGTTAATTTATTATTCTTAATTTTGTACTTTTGTTACTTTTTTACTTTTTTGTTTGAATGTTTATTCATTGACTGAATTTTTCATTTACTCATAATTGGAAGTTTTTAAATACATGATAATGCTAAAGCAAATTAAGGGTATTAGGGCACATTTGATGTTCATTGACCTTACATATTTTTCAAAGGAGACAAATGAAAACCATGCCGTGAAATCTTACCCATAGGACTTATGGTTCCATAGCACAACAGATGCAGGATACAGATCTACTTAACATTATCGCAAAATACACCTTACTGATCCTTTTTTGTTACTGCACACCTATTCCAGCACACACACACACACACACACACGCACGCACATGTGCACGCACGCACACACACGCACACACGCACGCACACACACACGCACACACACACACACACACACACACACAGTGACCATAAACTGATTATAATATTCATTTTTAAGTCACATGGGATTTAGTGATTGATAATAATACTCTATACAGTGAACTTTACCTTAACTGGGTTTCCGAAATATTGCTCTATGGTGTCTCACAACTTGTTTATGATATGTGTGGGTTTGCATGCATGAATGTGATAGCGCGCACATGTACATGTTTACAATTTTATCATCTTTGTAAAGTGTTTAGAATTCAGGATTCGTTTATATGTGTAAATGTATTTACTTATTTTTTCACCATTATCATTATTGTTATTACTTCAAGGAGTAGTGATACTGAATGACTTGTCTGCTGAAAATGAATTGAATGAACGTCATGGTTGATCAGTGTACAAGTTGTTAACAGTTGTAAGTGTACGTCACGGTATTACGCAGCTTATTTACATCAGTCACTTTATCTATTTATTCATTTATCTGGTGAGCAACAGTTGTATTCCAGAATACTAACTTTATGCTCAGTTCTTGTTTGTTATTCACATGTTTAATGTTGTACCTGGTAGTAACCCGACTTGTGTTTTAGAACCTTATTATGAAAAGGGGACATCATGCTCAATTGGTTTTTAGGCATTTGTTATCACCAATATCAGTCAAATTTCTGTTCTTTTCTGTTTTTCTTAATGCAGAATGTATTTAATCATGAGTTGTTATTATATGTAGCACAGATGATACGTCTCAATACCATCACAAAGTAAGAGCAACAACATTTCTCTTGGATTTTTGTTGTCATTGCTTTTCTTGCTATAGTAGTAATGCTGTGTACATGCATACAGTTGTGTAAGCATATGTGGAATGTGTGTGAGGGAGAGAGAGAGAGAGAGAGAGAGTGTGTGTGTGTGTGTGTGTGTGTGTGTGTGTGTGTGTGTGTGCAAGCGCGCGTGCTTGCCTGCATACTTTACATTGAGACTGAGCGAGATTTTTGTGGAACATGAGAAATTACTAAAAGCTGTGTCATTTTGAGATGGTTCATTTTAACTCAAGTTTTGTGGAAATACAATTATTTTTTTTGCCTATGTGTTATTTACATTTTACGAGTCTTTTTTTTCTTTTAGGGAGACATTACTGTCCCTGCCATGCACAATCAATGCAAACTGATGTAAAGTTGTCTACGTGACTGAAGCTTTTTGTTTTATTTGTGGCAATTTTTTTCCCTTCCAGCAAGCCCTGGGCATACGAAGATTGTAAATATTGTATATAGTGTTATTGTGCGTACATTTCTTATCCGCATTTATTAATTTGATGTATTTGGATTCAAGATGAATTTGAGTTCAAGGAGTTTTGAAGTGTGGTGGGGTATATGATGGAAATCATGGATTTGCAGTTCTATGAGGCTGGTCATACTGATGATTCGTTTGTCCGAGTAATTGGAACAAATAAGAGGAGGATTTAAACACAGACATGATGTAGTATTTGTTTCACAAAACCCAATTTTGCATTGTGCCATTGTTAGTGATGTTGCTATTCCAACATCTGTTGTTTTTTTTTAAATTGCAACAAAGTGTTCCATTGATAGCAGTTGATATTGCATTTGTGTATGGTAATATTTTCTCATTTATGAATACTGTTGGTTGACGTGGTGGTGGGGTGGGTAATTTCCGTTTCCGGTTATTGTTTTTCTGTCTCTACCCAGACATCTTTACAGTCCCTATAGTGTGAAATGCTGCAGCGACAGAACAGCTATTTTTGTGGTCATAATCTACTTCCACTTTTGTTGTTTTATAGTTTCTCTGTGGTTCTGTTGCCTGATGTTTAAAGCAAAAGTCTATTATTAGAAAATGTTTTAGAAAATGATGTTCCACCCCCAACCCCTGAAAATGTTTATCTGGGGAACACACAAAATGTTTTCTGTATACAACCAGTGTTTATCTGAAACACGTTTCTGCATCAGAACTTTTTGTGAATTTATCTGAACACCAATGTTTTTCTTATGTGTACTTACCTGCTGAAGAACAGGATTTCTTTTTCTGTTGTTTGTTGTAAAGCAACTGGATGTGATGCTCACTAGAAAATGACACTTTGTGAATCTTCATGATAATTATGAAAATGACACTTTGTGAATCTTCATGATAATTATGAAAATGACACTTTGTGAATCTTCATGATAATTATGAAAATGACATTGTGAATCTTCATGATAATTATGAAAATGACACTGTGAATCTTCATGAATTATGAAAATGACACTGTGAATCTTCATGGTATTATCACTTGCATGTGTTGTCATCAATGGAAAGTATCACATACATCCACATTCCCATAGCCACACCATGCTTTTTTATTGTTGCTCAGACTGCGCCTGTGTTCTCCTGGACAGTGCAAGTTAACAGTCATAAAGGAAAGTAAATAATCTAGAGTGGTGGTGGGTGATGTAAACATTTGAAATATCCATGCAGTGTACCCTCAGTCATGGATTTTCTCTTGGTGTCAGTTCAAGTAAATGACTTTGTGTAGAGATAATATTCTCATGCAACCTGGGAAACAAGACAGATTACCTCAGAAAGAACGCCGTGTTCCAGACGTGGGTCCTGGCAGTGGAGAGAAATGACTGAATAATGTGGTACTTTGAGGAATTTGAGAAATGATTCAACTATGTGGTACTTTGGGAATTTGATATCCAGTAAGATGATCAATATTAAGATCAACTGAAACTCAATTCGTTAGACAGTGTAAGGCTGACAGGAACAGACTGAAATTGAATATAAAAACGATCCTAACTGATTAAAATTCTGTTTGTTTGAAATTGTTTTCGTTTGTTTGGGTCAGGATTCTGACAACGAAACAGGAACAGATCTGGCAAAAAAAAAAAAAAAAAAAAAAAAAAGACTGATTGAATGATGTAGACTTTCATAAGTGTAAGGTATTTGCTATTTGCGTTCAGAACTAAAGAGATCCTCTCACTTGGTATATTTCTGATGTACCCCTATGATAGATATGGTGGTGGTTTCACATCTCAAATACAAAAATGAAATAGCAGTACTAGTAGTGATGATCCCATCAATAGGATGTCGCTCGCTCAGTCTGGCTTTGTGACCAATTATAGCCATCAGCTGGAGAGATACTAAGTCTTGTCTGATATGATCAGATCAGGGACAGGCACTAGAGGTGCTAAAGTGACCTGGCAGTATTGCAGGGTCTTCTCTAGGTGTGGTGGTCTCTAAATGAGGATGCCTCATGGACCTCCAGGATTTTCAAATAAAAATGCCTCATGGACTCCCAGCACTGTGACAAAATGAAGCCAGGGTCAGCTGGATTGAACAGGATAAACATAATGCCTCTAACATGGCCCAGAAAACTGCACCAAAAAAAACAACTCTTTTTAAAATATTGTGGAATTTTTCTCTAATTCAGAAAAAAGAACTTATTTTGAAGACATAGAATTTTTTTTTCTAATTTGTTATAAAGATTTCCAATCTATAAATAATGTTCTTAGTCAAAATAATAAACTTATCAAAACTTGTGAGTTTGAAAAGATAACTGTAGCTATTTTCTTCACCTCTAGCATCTATGAAATTTTCAGTCAGAGACTCTGGTCTGAGTGTAGTTTAATTCTGGAAGTGAAAATCCATGACTTTTCATTTTCATCTGATAAGAAAGGAAAGATACAGTAGGCCTATTTGTTCATAACTAATTACTTTCTTACTGCCCATTATTCCACTGGCAATATAGGGCATCGAGAAAGATTTTTTACTTGTGTCTGTTCTGGGCCAGCCCGTGTATGGAACCCCAGGTGTGTTTTGCTTGTTATAGCTAGTTTTTTTTTCTTCTCTCTCTTGCTCTTTTCCCTATGTATGACATCCGAACATAAAAATAAATATTTGAAACATGTGCTGTGGTTTAATGTGTTTGTGAGTGCTTGTGAGAGAGAAATAACCAGACACAGAAATACTCAGCCAATACTTCACATGTACATGTAAATGCTCACAGCAAGACAGCAGAAGAGGAACATAATGTGACACTTCATACATACATGTATACAAAGACAAGTTTGACTGATGATAACAATTATCTCTTCAATGTCAGTTTATTTCTAATTCCAAATTCAGAAATTTCAATAAATAACTGACAACCCCTTTCATGCATGAAATCATAAGACACGAGAGATCATAGCACAATAATAAACATCAAAATCTGTATACACACACACACATGCGCATACAAGTATACGCTCATTTAGATCTCGACAGATACACAAAATAATATTGAATGGTTCATGTTTCTATGTTGGTAAAAACATTTTCTTTTAAATGCAGCAACAAGAATTTTGGCCAAATTAATTAAACACCTGGTATTTCATTACTTGGTATTCAAGTAAGGGTAGTTTCTAAGTCATTCACGCTTGATGATGTAGTGTTTCCAATCCTCTTGTTGTCCACCGACTTCTTGAAGTCTACAAAATCCAAGGGAAACAATTATTTCATTATTGTTTCGTTTGATACTAGAGTTGTCTATTCTTTTGTTGTTACTGGTTATGAGAGATCAATGTGACATCATTAATATTAAATCTTGAGAACTGTTTCACTATAGACATGGGTGAAAGTGAAAAAAATCTCCCAATCCTGAAACCTTAAATTTCCATGTCCTCTAAATGTTCCCATTCCTGAAACCTGCGTCCATTCCTGAAGCAATGGAAACACTTCGAAACAATCGCCATCTTCTTCTTCTTCTAGCCAGAGCCATCGCCACTTGTTTTTTACTGATTTGTCTATTGCAGAAACATCTGCATTAACAGGCACGTCCTTCATTGTTGCTATCGCATGTGTTAGGCCCAAATTTGCTGTCGATACAAATCTTCGCTCGCAAACTTTTTTTTCCCCCGGTTTAGACTCGGAATGCGCATGAGCAAGAATGAAAAGGAAGGGAAGTAACTTTAAACCCTTTCTGTGTTGCCAAGCACCAGTGAAGAAATCGCCGTTCGATACAAACGAAGACTAATGGAAAAATAATATAGATAATTGAATTATGCAGATAAGCCGAGCTGACAGTGTGAAAGACTTTTTTTTTT
>JAPXFY010006554.1:5000-7500 GCA_030674185.1 Monoplex corrugatus | reverse complement strand
ATACATTTATTTATTGACATGTTTTGGCTCTCTCATCCTACCCCCTCCACCCCTTCATCCCCACCCTCACACACACACACACACACACACACACACATACACACTTCCTCCTCAGGTGTGCATACCTCCAACACTACACATTTTGTCTTCTCAGCTTAGTATCAAAACTTTCTATTCCATCGTCATCCTTGTGCTAAAGGTCTTCAGGATCTCTCAGTATAACCACGACGTGAGGCCTCTCAGCAGAGTATAGTCTGCACTGATGTCAGTTATCTTGGAAGGCTTGAGCACGTGTTCTGATCCGATGTCTTTTGGATACTGTTTGATGTCAGTGTTTTGATAACAACATTTGGATACCATTTGATGGCAGTGTTTTGAAAACAACATTTGGATACTGTTTGAGGGCAGTGTTTTGATTACAACACTTGGATACTGTTTGATGGCAGTGTTTGAAAACAACATTTGGATACTGTTTGATGGCAGTGTTTTGATAACAACATTTGGATACTGTTTGATGGCAGTGTTTTGATAACAACATTTGGATACTGTTTGATGGCAGTGTTTTGATAACAACATTTGGATACTGTTTGATGGCAGTGTTTTGATTACAACATTTGGATACTGTTTGATGGCAGTGTTTTGATTACAACACTTGGATACCATTTGATGGCAGTGTTTTGATTACAACATTTGGATACCATTTGATGGCAGTGTTTTGAAAACAACATTTGGATACCATTTGATGGCAGTGTTTTGATTACAACACTTGGATACCATTTGATGGCAGTGTTTTGATAACAACATTTGGATACCGATATCATTTGATGGCAGTGTTTTGATTACAACACTTGGATACTGTTTGATGGCAGTGTTTTGATTACAACACTTGGATACTGTTTGATGGCAGTGTTTTGAAAACAACATTTGGATACTGTTTGATGGCAGTGTTTTGAAAACAACAACGATGAAAGACAGATGTGGAATTGGGAGTGGGGGGTGAGAGGGATAGGAAAAGGGCCCTGAATGTAAGTGGAAAGCTGAAGGCTTTGATCTTAGATAAAATTTCCCCACAAAGTAAGAAGAGAATATAATGAATTATAGTGCGTATGCTTTTACTGGTTTTCTGTAGTACAGCCCTTCCTTTATCTTCAGTGTTGCTGCATCAGCAGTATTAAAACTAAAATGACGATCAATCATTGTGATAGTAGCAATCTGAAAGACGAAACTGATGTTTAGTATCTGTGATGGAATGAATTAGTTGTTGTCTTACATGTAGTATTGAAGCCAGTTTCTTGTGTTGGCTTTCAGTCTAAACAGATCCCAGTTGAATGTGGATGTTGTTATGACGAAACTACATGTACGTTTTACTACAACGTTTAAAAACCCGCAGAAGAGGGAGAAGATGAGGGAACATATGTGTGATCTTTCATCATGAAATAAGTCGTTTTGTAATCAGTTGGTCATATTAGGTTTATTATGGAATGTTATATAGAACCAGTACTGTTGTATGGATGCGAGGCGTGGACAGTCAGCAAGCAAAGCCAGAGCAAGATTGAGACAGCCGAGATGTGGTTTCTAAGAAGAATGTTGAGAGTTCCATGGACAGCAAAGAAAACAAACGAGACAGTCTTGATGGAGGCAGACACAAGTAGATCAGTCATAAGAAAGATTAGAAAAACACAGGCAACATTTATAGGCCATTTTATGAGGAAGGGGGTTTTGGAGCACCTGATCACAACGGGAAAGCTGAAGGGAAAGAGAGCACCAGGTAGACCCAGGGAGAGAATGCTGGACGGACTTGCAGAGTGGCTGGGGATGGGGAGGGTGGGGGAGATGCTGGGGGCAACGAGAGATAGAGATGGTTGGAAGTCCATGATCGCCAATGCCATGCAGCTGGGCACCTGATGATGATGATGATGATGGAATCTGCATATCATTTTTGTGTGCTTACGAAAGGTGAAAACTGCTTAAGATCAGATGTTCATTTTGCTGATATATAGGCTTTGGAAGGTGATGCCCCAGGTATTACGAAAAAGAACCCAAACAATAAAAACCAAATTACAATATCTGTAATAACGTTTTCTTAACAATCAAGACTCATTCCTTGTGAAAGTTTGCACACTGATCAATCACATATGTGCGGTTTGACGAGTTTATTTTGATGATTATAAACCTGCAGAATAGGCAGAAGAAAAAGCAAGAAACATAACCAGAATCACAATGACTGTGATCTACATCTGTTTCCCCTACATAATAACACGGCAATATATTGTGTGTGTGTGTTGATGGCTCCTCTGTCGACCAACATCTTTGAAACGTCCACTGAGAGAGTACGTCGTATCTCTGTGAAATGAAGATCACCCCTGGAGAGCTCTTTGTTTCTCAGTAAACAGAAACACTCCACAAGAACATAGCACCCAAACAAAGCACAGCACCTCTGCCAACAGTACGTCTGATGCTACGGAAAGATAAGAAGAGGGGGGGGGGGGGCGAGTGTTGA
>JAPXFY010006553.1:0-2500 GCA_030674185.1 Monoplex corrugatus | reverse complement strand
TGGTCCTGGGGCTTTTCCTGGTTTCATCTTTTTCAGAGCTGCTCAGACTTCATCTTTCATTATGGGTGGTCCAACGTTCTTTTTCATATTGTGTTCTTCGTTTCCTTCATCTTCAAAAACGTCTTTAATGCACTCTCCCATCTATCTAACATTTTGTCTTTTTCCATGATAAGCGTACCATCTTTCGATTTTAAGCAACCAGTTGATGTGCATGTCTTTTTCCTGTGGATAATTTCTTCAGTTCTGTACATACCCTGAGGACCCGTTTTGTATCGGTCTTCTATTTCTTTACATTTTGTTTTCAGCCAAGCTTCCTTAGCTTCATTGCACCTATTCTTGATTTCTTTGTTTTTCTTCCTGCATATTTCCTCGTTTCTCTTTGCCTTCCTCTGTTCCGCCACCAAGCCTAAAATTTCTTTTGTCATCCGTTTATTTTTGATTTTCTATCTGCTATAGGGATTTCTTCACAAGCTTCACTATTTTATCGACTTTCTCAAGTTTGTCCATTGTTCCTCACTGTCACCAACGTCTTCCAGAGTACTGAAGTTGTTTTGAACATGTACTTTAATTTTTGTACGTATTACTTCATCTGTCTAAGAGTCCAAGATTTAGTTTGATGATGCTTTTCGTCTGTTTCTTTTTCCTTAATTTCAGCCTAAACCTTCCCACTACAGGATTGTGGTCACTGTTGCTAACACATAGAACTGATAATATGTAGGCTTAAGGCTGATGCCATGATCATATTTTATCTTCTCCATCACATGGCATCAGTGGCTTACCAACACACAGGGTTTATGTGTAGGCTTAAGGCTTATGCCATGATCATTTTTTATCTTCTCCATCATATGGCATCAGTGGCTTACCAACACACAGGGTTTATGTGTAGGCTTAAGGCTTATGCCATGATCATTTTTTATCTTCTCCATCATATGGCATCAGTTGCGTACCAACACACAGGGTTTATGTGTAGGCTTAAGGCTTATGCCATGATCATTTTTTATCTTCTCCATCATATGGCATCAGGGCTTACCAACACACAGGGTTTATGTGCAGGCTTGATTAAGGCTTATGCCATGATCATTTGGTATCTTCTCCATCACATGGCATCAGTGGTATCAGTGTACATGTAATTTTATTTTCAGTGCGGAGATGGTATTTTTGAAAAATTGAAACTGAAAGTACTAAACTAATGGACTAATTGCTATCGCACTCTCTAATCCACAACTGCTTGTTGCAGCAAGGCCTTTCAGACAGGATCAATCTGCTGCTCTTCTCCCTAGCTGTGGCAGACCTCATCAACCTGGTGATGCTTTTTATGCTTTATTTTCGCTGTTATGTCGAGAGATGGGACGAAGTTCAGGCCAAAAACTGGATGATTATAATGAATTCCAGGCCTGTCTACGTCGGTCTTTGGGCCAACTTCGTGTCTGGAGCTCTGATTGTGATCATGAGTGCGGATCGGTGTCTGTCTGTGGCCATGCCCCTCAAGGCTGGCCGTTTGCTGTCTTACAGGTAAGCTACTAACCCTAAGCATGAACTACAGAGGCAGTATAACAGACTGTGATGAAAACTAAAACACACTCTTCTTGAACACTACAATTCTCAAAAAAAGTCACCATCCACAAACTGGTACCAACGAAGAAAACCAATTACTTGCAAGGAGAGAATTTCGTTATGCAGCATGATATATATCTTTTACCAAAGAGTTCATGTCTTTCATCTGCCATAATAAGCCCTAAAAGCAAATTAGAAAAAGACACTTAAAAGATGACATTCATCTATCTCTGAAGGAGTCTGACGTTATGGCGAACAACACTGGTCGCCATTTGCACGATCTTCCCTTGGAAAAAAGATTCACAACAAACAAATGGAAGGTGATATCCATTCTGCTATATAACAATAATCATCATTCTATACAATAATAATCATAATTCTATACACTAATAATCATAATTCTATACAATAATAATCATAATTCTATACACTAATAATCATAATTCTATACAATAATAATCATAATTCTATACACTAATAATCATAATTCTATACACTAATAATCATAATTCTATACACTAATAATCATAATTCTATACAATAATAATCATAATTCTATACAATAATAATCATAAATCTATACACTAATAATCATAATTCTACTTGTATGACACAAACAGTCTTTGTCTGAGAATGATTGCTGTACTTTTAGATATGAGCATTTCTAACTTAGCTTTAACCTTTTAAATGTCATTGTGTACACAGGTATAATCTTCTGAAATGACATGTTGAAACGTTCAGCTTTAGATTTCGTAGATGTTATTGTGTATGTGAGGACTGACATGTCAATACATAACTGTGGGTATAGATACAGTTGGCTACACGCATATCAATACGTCAAAGCAGTATAAACTGAACTTGTCAAAAATAACGACATATAATGGCATGAAATTAGAAATAACTGGTCAAGATACTAGGCAAAATAAAAAAACAAACAAATAGATAG
>JAPXFY010000655.1:0-50728 GCA_030674185.1 Monoplex corrugatus | reverse complement strand
TATCAAAATTATCCATTTTGACTTTTGAGGTAAAAAAGATTGTCAAAAGAAAAATGTCAGAGAAAAGTAACACACAAATAAATACACAAACCCTAAGCTTATTTATGATAAAGATTAAGCGCGATGAATGAAGTAAAGAGTAGTCGTGTCATCATCATCATCATCAGGTGCCCTGCCGCATGACGTTGGCGACCATGGACTTCCAACCATCTCTATCTCTCATTGCCCCTAGCATCTCCCCCACCCTCTTCATCCTCAGCCACCTTGCAAGTCCGTCCAGCATTCTCTCCCTGGGTCTACCCGGTGCTCTCTTTCCCTCCAGCTTTCCCGTTGTGACCAGGTGCTCCAAATCCCCCTTCCTCATAAAATGGCCTATAAATGTTGCTTGTCTTTTCCTAATCTACCTTATCAGTGATCGACTTGTGTCTGCCTCCATCAAGACTGTCTCGTTTGTTTTCTTTGCTGTCCATGGAACTCTCAACATTACTTCTTACAAACCACATCTCGGCTGCCTCAATCCTGCTCTGGCTTTGCTTGCTGACTGTCCACGCCTCGCATCCGTACAACAGTATTGGTTCTATATAACATTCAAGGACTCTCTTTCTGATGTTAATTGATAGGCATTTGTTGGTAAGAATGCTTGTCATCTTCTTGAATGCTGTTTTGGCTTGGCCGATTCTGCCAGCTATTTCCGATGTGCATCTGCCGTCTGATGAAATGACCGTTCCCAGGTATTTGAACTTATTAACCTGTGTCAAGGTTGTGCCATTTGCTGTTATTTTGCAGGAGGGGATTTCATGTTTTTCACTGATCACCATGACGTCAGTCTTCCTGCTGATTAGTTCCAACCCCTTACCTTTGCTTTCTGTTTCTAGTATATTCACAAGGTTTTGTTGGTCCCTTTCATTTTCTGCAATTAGCACGGTGTCATCTGCGTACCGAATGTTGTTTATCATTTTCCCTCCAACCTTTAATCCAGGGTCTTCTTCTAGGTTTCTCATGATGTTTTCGCTATATAGTGAAAACAGATCTGGTGACAAAACACAACCCTGTCTGACTCCTCTTTTGATGTTTTGAAAAGAGCTTATATTGTTTTCTATTCTCATTGCAGCTGTTTGTTCCCAGTACATATTCCTGATTATTCGTAGATTTTTTCCATCGACATTGAATCTCTCCAGTTGGTTGATCAATTCTTCATGTCGTACCCGATCGAAAGCCTTGGTATAGTCAACAAAGCATAAATACAAATCCTTATTCATCTCAACTGACCCCTCTATGATAGTTCTTAGGATGTATATGGCATTAATAGTTCCTTTCCCCTCCACAAATCCACACTGTTCTTCTGCTATTTCTCTTTTGATTCTATTCCTTGTCCTCATCATGATTATTCTTAACAGGATTTTTGTTACATGACTCATCAAACTGATTGTGCGATGGAGTTGGCATTCTATAGCCCCTGTCTTCTTTGGAAGTGCAATGAAAATTGATTTTGACATATCTTTGGGGATTTTTCCTGTGTTATAAATTTCATTTAGGAGGACTGTTATTTTTTCTATGCCAAATTCCTCCAGGGCTTTAATCATCTCTTTAGTAATGTTGTCTGGTACTGGGGCTTTTCCTGGTTTCGTCTTTTTCATTGCTGCTCTGACTTCATCTTTCATTATGGGTGGTCCTTCAAAGTTCTTTTTTATAATGTGTTCTTCGTTTCTGTCATCCTGAAAAAGGTCTTTAATGTACTCTCCCCATCTGTCTAATACCTTGTCTTTTTCCATGATAAGCGTGCCATCTTTTGATTTTAAGCAACCAGTTGATGTGCATGTATTTTTCCTGTGAACAATTTCTGCAATTCGTCTGTACATACCCTGAGGATCCATTTTGTGTCGTTCTTCTATCTCTTTGCATTTTGTGTTCAGCCAAGCTTCCTTAGCTTCATTGCACCTATACCTGATTTCTTTTTTTTATCTTCCTGTATATCTCCTCGTTTCTCTTTGCCTTCCTCCTTTTCTCCATCAGGCCCAAAATTTCATTAGTCATCCAGCTCTTTTTTGCTTTTCTATTTGCCTTAGGGATTTCCTCACAAGCTTCATTTATAGAACTTCTCAACTTTGTCCATTGTTCCTCACTGTCACCAACGTCTTCCAGAGCACTGAATTTGTTTTGAACATGTACATTAAATTTTTGACGTATCATTTCATCTGTCTTCAAGAGTCCAAGGTTTAGTTTGATGTTGCCTTTGGTTTGTTTCCTTTTCCTCAATTTCAGCCTAAACCTTCCCACTACCGGATTGTGGTCACTGTTGCAGTCTGCGCCTGGTAGTGTTTTTGCTGACAGTAAAGAATTTCTAAATCTTTTGTTGATCAGGATGTAGTCAATTTGATTTTTGGTATTATCTCCTGGACTCATCCAAGTCCATTTTCTTCTGTTAGGCTGCTCAAACCAGGTGTTTCCTACTATGAACTCATTCATCTGTGCCCATTCTTCAAGCTTCCCCCTCTTTCGTTTTGTGTACCAAGGCCATGAGGTCCAACTATATCCTCCACCCTATCCTGTCCCACTTTAGCATTAAAATCTCCCATTATGACTGTAACTTCCTGTGATTTACATTGGACCTTGGCCATCTCTAAAACTTCGTAGAAGTTGTCGATGTCTTCCTGAGTACTTGCGGATGTTGGTACATACACCTGTATGCTGTTGATATGAAAAGATTTCCCTCCGAATTTGACCAGTAAAACTCTGTCGGACACTGCCCAGTATCCTTTAACTGCTTTTGATATGTCTTTGGTCATTATGATGCCTACTCCTCTTTCATGTGAATTACCACCAGAGTATATCACTGTATATTCCCCTGATGTTATCATGCCTGCCCCCTTCCATCTCATTTCCCTTAGTTCTAAAATACTGATGTTAAGCCTTTCCATCTCCATTTTGATGTTGTCTAATTTACCTTTCTGCAGCATTGTTCTTACATTCCATGTTGCCACCTTGGTGTTGAATTTAATCTTGGTTTTGGTCGCAGTAGCTGGCTGACGGTCTGGTGTCACCTGTGCCGCATGACAGTCCCTACCAGACAAAGGTGCTCCACAGGAGCACCTATTGACGTCGTTAACTTTATTCTTTATTCTTCCTCTGTCCATGGATTTCCTGGGGAAAAGTACGATGGTGGTTTCCCCTTGCCTTCCATCGGTTTTTTATTTTAGGGTTGACTTCCTTAGCCTTACTCTCTCCCGAGATGTCCACAAGGCAATGGAGCTATTTACCCATAGCTTGGGGATCTGGTTCGTGGGCACCAGGGTGTGAGTAGTCGTGTAATAATCACTATTTTGAAACGGAAATCAGTATTTAATGAAATAAGTGCAGACAAAAATAGAAATCAAACACCTGTCCGAGGGGGGTACAAATGAAAATGTAACCTCTTTTTCTGTGAGGAGGTACAAATCCCAATCTTTCACAAGGGTATATAAATCAAAATCCAAACAATTTTTAGGGGGCATAATCAAAATCTAAACCTATTCTTTAGTCAGGGTCACCATTGTCATGCTTCTATATGTTCACACAATCAAAACATGCAGAAAGCACTCGTCCGTCACGCAACCGCACGCTCTCCTTCCAACTAGTGGCACTTGTCAGATCACAATTTTATTTTTAATATTTTCCCCTTCCTCCTAATAAGGAAGAGATAACATTTATTATTATTAACTGTCATACATCACACATACAACATTCATAATCACACACCTTCTCATTACCTTTTGTTTTTCTCTCCTCCTCCTTCTTCATCTCTTCCTTTTTCTCCTTCTCCTTCTTCTTCTCCTCTTTTTTTATTCTCCTTCTTATTCTCCTTTTCCTTTTTCTCCTTCTCCTTCTTCTTCTCCACTTTTTTTCCTCCTTTTTCTTCTTCTTCTCCTTCTCCTTCTTCTTTTTCTTCTCTTTTTTCTTCTTCTTCTCCTTCTTCTCCCTCTTCTCTTTCTCCTTCTCCTTCTTGTTCTCCTCCTTCTTCTTTTCCTTCTCTTTCTCCTCCTTCTCCTTCTTCTTCTTCTCCTTCTTCTTCTCCTTCTCATTCTTCGCCTTCATTTTCGTCTTCTTCTTCTTCTCCTCCATTTTCGCCTTTTTCTCCTTCTCTTTTTCTTCTCCTTCCCCTTCTTCTTCTCCTTCTTCTCCTTTTTCTACTTCTTTTCCTTCTTCTTCTCCTTCTCTTTCTTTTCCTTCTCCTCTTTCTCCTTCCTCTTTTTCTTCTCCTTCTCCTTGTTCTTCTCATTCCGTTCCCTTTTCTCCTTCTTCTCCCTCTTTTTCTTCTTCTCCTTCTCCTTTTACTTCTCCTTCCTCTTCTTCTCCTTCTTCTCCTTCTTTTTCTTCTTCCCCTTCTCTTTCTTCTCCTTCTCCTTCTTCTTTTCCTCCTTCTTCTTCTTTTCAATTGTACAATAAAAAGGAAAATAGAATGATTAACATCGCTTCAAACTTTACATGCATCTGTAGCAGAATTGAACTGTGGTGACTGAATACATATGACAGATACATAATTGAAGAAATAGAAAACAGTGCTTGCTCTCAAGGCAGCCTTAGACGAAGTGCCGCAAACCCATTCTACCCAAGTCACCAACTTGGGTGAGTTGTTTTCAAAACTCTACATCATACCTCACATGCGCACACATAAAAATTCCTTTCGCACACGACACAAAAAGCATGTGCACACATCACCCTGTGCACATGACACCATCATGAGAAACCTAGAAGAATGCCCTGGGACAAAGTCGGAGGAAAAATGATAAACAACGTTCGTTACATAGATGACACCGTGCTAATTGCACAAAATAAAAGAGACCTTCAAACCATGTGAATTTAATAAAAATAGAAAGCAAAAATAAAGGGTTGAAGCTAAACAGCAAGAAGACTAAGTCAAAGTAATCTGTAAAAAACATGTAATCCCTTCATGCAAAATACCAGCAAACAGCACAACTTTTAGACAGGTTGATAAGTTTTAAATATCTGGGAGTGGTCATCTAATTAGATGGCAGATGCACATCAGAAGTAGCCAGCAGAATCGGCCGAACCAAACAGCATTCAACAAATGGCTATTAATTCACATCAGGAAGAGAGTTCTTTAATGTTATATAGAACAGATACTGGTATATGGTTGTGAGGCGTGGAAGTCAATACGCGAAGCCAGAACAAGATTGAGGCAGCCGAGATGTGGTTTCTAAGATAATGTTGAGAGTTCAACAGAAAGCAAATGAAACAAACGAGGCAGTCTTAATGGAGGTAAACGCAAGATGATCATCGATAACGAAGATTAGGAAAAGACAAGGAACATTTATAGGCCATTTCATGAGGAAAGGCAAATTAGAACACCTGGTCACAACAGGACAGCTGGAGGGAAAGAGAACACTAGGTAGACCCTGGGAGAAAATATTGGACGGACTTGCAGGATGGCTGAGGACAGACAGGGTGTAAGATGTACGTGCAATGACAAAGGATAGATTCATGTGGAAGGCCATGATCGCCAGTGCTGTGCAGCAGGGCACTGGATGATGATGATGATGATGATGATGATGATGATGATGATGATGATGATGATGATGATGATGATGATGATGATAATGTCATTTTCTGCTGGATGTCTTCACATTGGTATTTCCGGTAATAAAGCAGTCGATAAAGCAGCTGACAAAGGTGCGGACAGATCTGAATAAATTATAGTATTGCATGTTCACAACTCAGGGAAAGAAGCTTGCAACTCACTAGATTTAGCACTATCGACTTAATATTCTGAACACTAAATAAATGAAAAGTGCTCGTTACGAAAAAGGATAAAATATTTTTACAACTTATATGAACATAATGCTTCCCTATCCTCAGAAAACAATTGCAACTGTCTCTTTTCACATTTGACTAAATGGTTTCAAAACACAACATTTTAAAACTTTGAAATATTCAAGTGGTTAACAAGTCACACTGTGTCACTGTTTTTATATTAAAAATACATTCCTTTTGAGCTAAAAAAAATAACAACTCCAAACTATACCCTGAGGAACATTTAAAAGAGTATAATATCAAATTGATTCACGTTTGTTGACATCTGAGAACTACTGGTACACTGTCTTGTTTATGCATTAGTCTAATGTTATAAAATTTGCGGTTTAGTCACAATCTTTCTTCATAGTGTCGTTATTAGTGTTAGATAAGCATCAGCTCCATTCATCCACTCACCCAGGTCTCTTTTGTACATGCATGTCTTTGTAGTATGCGTTGTATTCCTTCTTCCTTTGAAATCATGATCGATGTGAATAAGACCAATGTCACAGTCAAGATTGCTGTTCCTTCAGTGAATATAGTACTTTTGTCTGTGTCAGGGTCTACTTGTAATTATGGTATTTTTGTATGCCCCAGGTTTTGATCTGATATCTGCTACACGTACAGATAGAAAATAGCAGCAGCTGTCTGCGACCTTCAGCTCATCACTACGTCACTATGTTTAATTGTTAGCGATCTTAACCACACAGATGCATAATCTTGTGAGTATAATAGAAATAGAAAGCAGAATCAGAAGATTGGAGCTAAATAGTAAGAGGACTGAAGTCATGGTAATCAGTAAAAACCCCCTTAGGTAAAATAACAGCAAGTAACATAACACTGAGTCAGCGTAATAAATTTAGATATTTGGAAACGTCTCACCTGATGGCAGACGCACATTGAGAATCTCCACTAGATTAAACAAAGCTAAAACAGCATTCCAGAAAATGAAAAGCGTTCTTACAAACAAATGCCTATCAATTTACATCAGGAAGAGAGTTCTCCAGTGTTATATACAACCAGTACGACTGTATAGATGCCAAGCCTGGACAATCAACAAAATCAAGACAAAATGGAGGCAGTTGTAATGTGGTTTCTTGGGAAAATGTTGAGTTCTGAGGACAGGAAAGAAAACAAATAAGACATACTTGAAACGGAAAAACAAAACAAAAACGTTAATGAAGATTAGTAACAAGAAACATTAATGGGACATTTTATGAGACAAGAGAAATTTGAGCACTTAGTCGCAACATGAAGAATAGAGGAAAAAAGAGCACCCACGCAGATCCAGAGAAAAAACATTGGACAGTCTTGCAGAGCTGGTGGAGACAATTTGGGTAGGAGATATGCTTGCAGTGACAGAAGATAATTATGGGGGACCATGATTGCTAACGTCATGCAGCAAGGCACACGATGATGATGATGATGATGTAATCTGCTGTACGCGATTGCATACGACGATTTTTGTGTTATGGAAACATTTCACACGCATATATACACGTGCCGCTATAACCAGTGGGAGCCTGTGTGATACTGTGTGTTCTGGTCCAGTTTATCTGTTATTAACCATCTTAACGGTCATGGAACAGCCGGAGTTGTGTCTGATTATGTTTCTGTACTACAAATTGAGACACATCAATCAGTTATAGTAGTATCCAAAGTATGATATATGATGACATGGTGGCTCCATTTGTCTGATTACACAATGTTTACACTCATTTGAAAACAGTATGTCCCAGATAAGTACTTGATATACTTAGATCTTTGATCTAAAGCATGCACACACCTTGAGAAAGGTCTCCTACCAGACAGCCAGTGTGGCTCCCATAAGGAAGCTGGGACTATCCACATGGTGTCTGCTGCGAGACAACTTCAGAAGAAATGCCGAGAACATTACACTAACTTCGTCAGTCTGGCCAAGGCCTTCGACACTGTCAGTAGAGAGGGTCTTTGGCGGAAGATGGTTGCCCCAAGCAATTTATCATCATCGTGTGACAACTTTACGATGACATGTTGGCCAGACTTCAAACAATATAGAGACCTCAAAGCCATTCTATGTCTCCAATGGAGTGAAACAAGGTTGTGTTTTTGCCCCCACCCTTTTCAGTCCCATGTTCTCAGCCATGCTGACAGATGCCTTCAGAGACACGGATGCAGGTATAGGCATCAGGTACCGCACTGATGATTCACTTTTCAACCTTTGGAGACATTGAACAAAAGCCAACGTTCTGACAGACACTGATAATGAGATTCCTGTTTACCGATGATTGCCCCATCAACTCTTCTTCTGAAGGTGACATGCAACGTAATGAAGACACGTTTTCTGATGCTTTCAACAGTTTCGATCTAATGATTAATACGAAAAAGACTGAAGACATGCATCAACCAGTGCCAGGAACGCCCAACTCAGAACCCAACATCACTGTAAATGGGCAATGACTGTCTATGATAAGCAAGTTCACCTACTTTGGCAACACTCTCTCCAAAGACGTCATCGATGGTGAGGTGAACACCAGACTTGCCGAAGTCAACGCTGCTTTCTGGAGACTCCAGACAAATGTATGGAACAGAAGAGGCATCACCCAGGAGACTAAGATCAAAAGGTACCTGGTCGTACTTCTCACCACAGGGAGCTCAACCACATCCACACAACCTGCCTCAGAAAGTTTCATGGAATAAAGTGGAAAGATAAGATCCCAGACACTGAGGTCTTCGCTTGGGCCAGCCTGCCTAGCGTCTATACCATTTTGATGCAGTCGCAGCTGCGATGGGCAGGACGTGTAGTTCGAATGTCAATCCACTGGCTTCCAAAGAAACTGTTGTTTAGCGAATTACAGCAAAGCAAACGTTCCCAGGGAGGTCAGAAAAAGCGCTTCAAAGGTATTTCAAAAGTCACTGAAATCCTTCAGCATCAGCCCTGATTCATGGGAAGAGACACCTCTGATCAGAGGACAGGGCGATCAGCTGTCTGCAAGACTCCAAAAGCTACAAGGCCAACAGAAACAGTACAGCTGAGGAATGTAGGCAGGCCAGAAAAAAC
Organism: Monoplex corrugatus; assembly: GCA_030674185.1. Taxonomy (NCBI): domain Eukaryota; kingdom Metazoa; phylum Mollusca; class Gastropoda; order Littorinimorpha; family Ranellidae; genus Monoplex; species Monoplex corrugatus. The sequence continues at coordinate 41,901 of JAPXFY010000655.1, read as the reverse complement.
AGAGCCAACACCTCACTCTCTGTGACCATCATTTCCTATCTACATTGTCAGTGACTTTTTGGGTGTAGATCAGACTGACCAGCTATCTCTGTACCCACAACATCTGAACACCACCACCCCTTCCCCCGACCCCTGGATGACTAGATGGACTTCATTGATCTGATGGAGGAAGGCAGTCTTACCAATAACTCAGGGCTGAGTACAAAAGTCACAGTAATAAAGACAATGTACCAATAACACAGGGCTGAGTACAAAAGTCACAGTAATAAGACAGTGTACCAATAACTCAGGGCTGAGTACAAAAGTCACAGTAATAAGACAGTGTACCAATAACTCAGGGCTGAGTACAAAAGTCACAGTAATAAGACAGTGTACCAATAACTCAGGGCTGAGTACAAAAGTCACAGTAATAAGACAGTGTACCAATAACTCAGGGCTGAGTACAAAAGTCACAGTAATAAGACAGTGTACCAATAACACAGGGCTGAGTACAAAAGTCACAGTAGTAAAGATGCAGATAGTGTACCAATAACATTGTGGTGAATACAAAAGTCATAAAGATGCAGACAATGTACCAATAACACAGGGCTGAGTACAAAAGTCACAGTAATAAAGGGTAAAACAGCAATCTATGCACATGATAAATATCTATAGAACTGATATTTGTGTAAGTCAAAGATCAGAAAGACATTAGCTGGACTGTTAGATTAATGGTTGGCTGAAACTGGTTGAAGTGTTGGCATCACCAGTGTGGGCAAGATAAGGACTACAGCCACTACACAGACAACTGTCACTTGAAACACTGTGTAGGTTTAAATACATATGTGTATAAATATTCAAGACTGACATAACGGAATTACGAATGATGAATGTCACAGTTGACGGAATGTCACAGATAGATCGATAGATAGATAGATAGATAGATAGATAGAGAGAGAGAGAGAGAGAGAGAGAGAGAGAGAGAGAGAGCTAGATAGATAGTACATACATGCATACATAAGAGATACTAGCTAGCCAGCTAGCTAGCTAGTTAGATGGATAGAGAGGTAGATAGATAGATAGTACATACATACATACATGCATACATAAGAGATACTAGCTAGCCAGCTAGCTAGCTAGTTAGATAGATAGATATAGAGGTAGATAGATAGACAGACAGACAGATAGATAGATAGATAGATAGATAGATAGATAGATAGTAGATAGATAGATAATAATTAATAATAATAATTACAATATTTATATAGCGCAAAATCTTGATAAAAATCAAATCTAGGCACTGAAACACACACACACACGTACGCACGCACGCACACACACGCACACACGCACGCACACACACGCATCACGCACACACACACACATACACACACACACGCACACGGCTATAAATGGGGAGAAAGAATAAAAGCAATGGAAAATTATAGAGAGCATATTATATACAATTATATATTGCAATGTGATTCCCCTCCGAGTGGAGACTGGCTGCAGAGGGGATTGAGTGAGGTCAGGATTTTATGCCCAAGGAGAAAAGGTGAGTTTTGAGAGCGGACTTGAAGGAGACAAAAGTAGGTTGCTGACGGACTGAGAGAGGAAGTTTGTTCCAGGAGAGCGGACCAGAAACAGAGAAGGCTCGTGGACCATAGGTATTGAGCTTAGTGCGTGGAAAGCGAAAAGTCAGAGGATCGGAGGCAGAGCGGAGGGTACGTGACGGAACATAGATCTCAAGTAGGCTTGACAGGTAATCGGGGGCTGCGTTATTGAGGCTTTTGTAGCACATGGTGTCTAGTTTGTACTGTATGCGCTTTGATACAGGGAGCCAGTGAAGTTGTGCCAAGAGAGGAGATAAGTGGTCAGCTTTTTTCTTTTTGAGTACAAGGCGTGCAGCATTGTTTTGAATGCGCTGTAGGATGTGAGTGGTGGAGGCAGGAAGACCGGACAGGAGTGAATTGCAATAGTCAATGCGAGACATTATGAAGGAGAGAACGAGTTTTGCAGTTGTTTCCACAGAGAGATACTTCCTGATCAGGCTTATATGATGGAGGTGATAGTAGCAAGATCTGGCAGTTTGAGAAACAAAGTTGTTCATGGAGAGGGTAGAGTCAATGCAGACACCAAGGTTTTTAGCTGAATCAGAAATTGGGACTGATGTGTTACATAATGGGAGAGAAAGAGGAGGCAGCTGAGAAAGTTTCTGACGGGTGCCAATTATAGATAGATAGATACATACATACATACATACACGCATACATAAGAGATACTAGCTAGCTAGCTAGGTATCTAGATAGATAGATAGAGAGGTAGAGAGATAGATAGATAGATAGATAAATAGATAGATAGATAGATAGATAGATAGATAGATAGATAGATAGATAGATAGATAGATAGATAGATAGATAGATAGATAGATAGATAGATAGATAGATGACGGACAGACTGATGGACGGACAGACAGACGGACTGATTCAATGATTAATTGATTGATACAATGTTTGCGTGGTTTGTGTCTGTTACACATGTCATTTTGGATTTGTTCGTACATGGACATATGTTCGAAACGAACATGTTGTCAAACAAACCAGTACACATTATAGCATATGGACAACCATTGTGCATGTATTAAAATTCACTGTGTTGTATCACTGAGAGCAGTTTGGTATTAAACAACAATTAAAACGTTTTGCAAACACGGATGTCAACATGGTTTTCATCATGGGTTTCCTAATATATATATTTACGTAAATATGCATAAAATGTAAATATGAATAATCACGTACGTGTATTGTGCCTATACGTGTCGCTTATGTTGTGCTCTAGTGATACAGGGCTTGAGGATGTGGCTGGCCCATTTTCTAATTATCATTAGTAGTGGTAGTAGTAGTAGTAGTAGTAGTAGTAGTAGTAGTAGCAGCAGCAGCAGTAGTAGGAGTAGTATTATCAGTATTCTTCTTCTTCTTCTATTATTATAATATTATTATATTATTATCATTATTATTATCATTATTAGTGTTATTATCATTATTATGTTATTATTATTATATTACTGTTGTTGTTGCATTTTGTTCTTATTGTTGTTGTTATTGTTCTTGTTCTTCTTGTTGTTGGTGTTGTTGCTAATGTGAAAATTGGATCGTTCAACGCACGTACTCTGAATTCCAACCACCGTGTCCATGAAATGCTACAACTCTCCTCGAAGCTTGCAGTCGATATTTTATCCATACAGGAGCATCGTCGACCATCAATGGAAACTAACGATCTCCAACTCCCCAAGGATGGCGACTCCTACTTAACAACACGTCTCATCCGGGTGTCGGCGGTATTGGTTTTTTGCTCTCTCCACGTTCGACAAATTGGCTGATCGACTACAATTTCTACTCTGCCCGTCTTGGTAAAGTCGTCTTTGATATCGGCCAAAGAAAACTTCATGTGATATGTGTCTACGCCCCGACAGCAGTTTCCTCGAATGAAGAGATTGAGAAATTCTACGACGAATTGACACTCACCATGTCATCAATCCCATCTCGCGATTTCAGTTACATCTGCGGTGACTTCAACGCAACTCTCCAACCTGACGGTCACAGGGTCAAGAACCGATGTGGGCACCCGAACGTAAACACACCATTTCTCCAGAGTTGGATCAACAACCATGACCTCATAGCAGCAGATGGATACATGAGGCAGAAGTTCCGAAAACTACCTACGTTTCATGGGCCCAACAACCGAGTAACGCGACTCGATTGGATTTTCTGTCCACACCGCTTCCGAACGTCTCTGGTCAAAGTGACCAACATCCGACCATCAATCGTCGTATCTGACCACCACCTGTTGCTACTTGATGTCAATCTAAAGTGGCGCAGAAAGAAACAACTTCCTCCGGCTGCCGATTGGAAGGCTTTGGACGATCCTGAAATTCGATCTCTGTTCATTAGCAATTACAACAATCAAAGACTCAAGGGCATGAGTTTCACTGAAGCCATTGACGACTCTACATCGAGATGTCTCCCCAAGAAAAGAATTGTGAGATCCTCGTGCTGGCTTGACCACCCTATGCTCGTCGCCGCTAGGTGAATGTCCAAAGTAACCCTGATCGATTTGGTGAATACAGCAATGAATTCCGGACAGCACTCGATAAACTTGAGACAGCTCATGGTGTCAGGGCAAAGGCCTACGCCGAAGATATGATTAGTGAAATCACTCGTCACACCTTCGAATGTCGACCATCAGCCGCATGGAGGGTCATGAACCGGTTCTGTGGGAGAAAACCCGAACCATTGAACTGCTTAGCTGCTAAATCGATCGAAGACAGGAAGTCAAAACTCAAAGACCACTACAGTCGTATTCTCAACGCAAAGAACGACCACAATTTTGTCACGACTTCCACCGACAGTGACGTAGTGCAGAACCTTTCTCGATTGCAGAAATACGTGCAGCTCTGACGACGACGCGGCGCGACACAGCTCCAGGGCCTGACGGTATACCTAACCGAATTTTGAAACTCGCAGAACTTGAAAACGATGTCGTGGACTTTCTCAACAACCACTCGAAGATCAGTGACGCTGGAAACATGGTGCCAAGTAAGTGGAAACAAAGCATGATTGTTTCGATTCCGAAGAAAGGACGTTCAAAGTCACTAGACAATCAGCGTGGCATTTTGAAGACGTGCGCCCTCGCAAAACTAATGAACAAGGTTCTTCTCAAACGCATAAAATCGGTAGTCGAACCTCAACTGCTACCCTTGCAAAGTGGCTTCAGAGCGGGAAGATCGACTTCAGAGCAAGCAATGGCTCTGAGGTGCGTACTGGACATATGCCGTACGACAAAACGAACAGTGTCGATTGTTTTTGTTGATTTCAAGAAAGCATTCGACTCGCTCGACCGAAGCTCTATACCGGAAATCCTCTCGCTATACGGAGTACCCAGTGACGTTACGGCAGACGTGATGCAACTTTACACTGACACATCAGCCTCTGTTTGGACCAATCACGGCAACACAGACCTCTTCGTCACTACATCTGGCGTCCTCCAAGGTGACACGTTGTCTCCATATCTATTTATCACTGTTCTAGATCACGTCCTTCGAAAGACATTGCACGACGACGATGGTTTCACCCTGATAGAGAGACGGAGCTCTCGACATCCAACAGTAAAGATTGGCGCCTTGGCTTACGCCGACGATATCGCTCTGGTCTGCGAATCGGCCGACACTGTAGAGAGAGTTCTTCAAAATCTCGAAAGGAATGCGTCAGCTGTTGGTCTCAAAATCAACCATGGCAAAACGAGTCATGCACATCGGCCACGACACCATTCCCCGTCGAATCTTTTTCCAGTCCGGCGAGGTGGTTCAGACATGCGAGCAGTTCAGTTACCTTGGAATTGACACCTCGTCTCCAACTTCAGTGGTAGACGAACGATTCGCCAAAGCATGGGCAGCGATGAACAAATTGAAGCCGATTTTCAGCTCGAAGGCCGATGACCAAATCAAGATTAGACTTTTCAAGGCAGCAGTAGAGAGCATCGTATACTACGGTCTCAAGTCCATACCTCTGACCGAAACTCTCTCGAAGTTGATCGACTCTTCCCATCGGCATATGATCATCTCGGCACTCGGCATCTACTGGCCAGAGAAAATCTCCACCAAGACGCTCTACTCTCGGACTAAGCTCTCACCCTTGAGCAAGACGCTTCGAGGACGCTGACTGAGACTGATCAGGCACAGCCTTCGAATGCAGACAAGGTGTCCCACTCCCCTGGGTGATATATTGTCTGCCAACCTCAGCGATCGTGTCAACCTTCGACGTGGACAAGGCAGAACCCTGACTCTGAAGGCTGATGTTACGAATGATCTTGACCTCCTCGGCGTTTCCCCAGCAATTGTCATGAACATGAACAGCATCAATTTTCACAGTTGATTGGTTCGCTCTAATTTACTGAGCGTTAAATATATTGCTGTGTGTTGCCATCGTCATCATCATCATCATCAACATCACCATCAGCATCTTATGTGGTATTTTCAGCATTATATTGTTATTGCTATTGTTATTATTATTATTATTGTTGTTATTATTATTATTATTATTATTATTATTACTTCATTTTTTTTTTATTATTATTATTCAAAGTAGTAGTAGTATCATTATTATCAGCATCACTATCATCATCATTATATTCATCACCATCTCCAGACCAACACGAATGTCACCGGCACCAGCATCACGCCTGATCCACTCAATATCAGTGACCTATGTCCGGGTGTAGACTACATCATGAATCAGAACCAAACAGATTTCACAGTCTTACAGGCCAATGTGTCATACTGTGGCTACTGGAATTTATCACCATTTTATGGTTTTCTGCCACACCAGAAAGTAGTGTATGGGATGTGTGATGATTTTACTACTTTCTGTCTTGTGCATGTAGAGGTACCACAGGGTATGTTAGTACGGGCTCGGGTCCAACGACTGGCATACTGGTGTGGTTCTAGACGATGGGAAACTCATATATTCGATTCTACAGAACAATGGTGGCCAATACGATGCTATTGGCATTCTGCGGAAGAAGATTACATCGAATCATCTGGAAACCAGATGGTTTTTGTGCACTACCACAAGTCTTTTGTTAAAATACATATAGATGTAATTGATGATCACAATTTTATTAAAGTATCCACATCACCGTATTGTGGGTACATGATATTACCACGACAGTGTTTTGCTTGGACAGCTCATGACATCTGGGAAGAAGTTACAGCGCCCCATGACTGTGTCATCATGCTCAGTTTTCAGGGAACATCATACAAAGACTACAAACCTAAAACATACGCAGACTTGATATATACACAGCCAGACACACGTCAAAGTGTCCTGCGTGTGTGCGGTGACAATAACTCATCACTTCGCATTTTCCATACAGAACATATTCAAATTCATGTCAGCAGTCCAGGTTATGTGCCTTTAGATGTAAGTATAAGTCTGAAAATAATATTTTCTTTTCACCCACAGACAGTTAAACCCCATCAGTTACCCAGTGGTTTGTTTAATTGTTCTGTCAATCACTATTCCAGTTTTCAACAACACCTGGACTGTAACCTGAAGTCAGAGTGTGCAGATGGGCAAGACGAAACAGAACACTGTCCCTTCAGTAGTCCCGGTTGTCAGGGTTTGGTGGCTTCACGTAACAAATGTTTCACATACTTTAAACTAGAGGTTATATTGCATCCTGAACTGGCAGCATATGAGTGTCAGAAGATGGGTGGACGGCTGGCATCAGTCAAAACCAGACAGGAACAAATTGATTTTCTGCAGATCTTTAATCACGGTGACGACTTTTATATGGTGTCAGGTTTGTCATCAGGATGGCAGTTAGTGACTTTTATGTACAGCAAGTTCCGTCATTGGTCTGACAACACCCAGATTTACAACATTGTTCATTTCAATGACATTCAATTTGTTCCCAAAAGATCCAATATTCACAGATGTTTATCGGCACGCATAATTTCGCTTGGTTGGGATTTTGAAAGGATACTATGTGAAGTAAAATCACAATCACAAAATTTGTATTATGCTCAAACAGTTGAGCTTCCTGTTTTAGATCTGACCATGTCCCTTTTGATACAGACACAACAGACGTTATCAGATTGTCCAGTGCGTTACGTGACACACACATTTTTGTCTTGTGATCTTCAGATTCACTGTGGACAAATGATGTATACAAAACAATGCATGTTCTGGAACATGAACTGTAAGAACACAGACACACTGGTTTTCCCTGAAAAACACACCAGCTACATCATTGTCATGTTTGTCTGTGATGATGACATGACAACACTGCCTTTCACCTTGCTCTGTGACTTCAGACATGACTGTCCAGATGACAGTGATGAGTCATTCTGTCAACATCCTTCATGCAGTGGTTTTCTGTGCAGCAGTGGTCAGTGTGTGATGGACAACCATCGTTGTGATGACCACGCAGATTGTCTGGATGGTTCGGATGAGGTCAGTTGCTCCTACGATGACAGTAACTTGTGGTACCACAAAGAGGCCAACAAAAACAATCGAGTTTTCATCAACTTGGTTGGTACAGGTTACTTCATTCAGCAGCTGATGACGTCTCATCAGTCATGTCCTGACACTCATTACTGGTGTATAGAAGACTGGTTGTACTGTCTTCCTGTCTACACTCGATGTAACGGATTTTCTGACTGTACATATGGTGAAGATGAACAAGATTGTGAGGCATTCAGTTGTTCTGGTTTCTACCAGTGTCGTGGTTCTGAAGTTTGTGTCCATGGAAATCATCTGTGTGATGGCTGGGGTCAGTGCCCACAACGTGATGATGAATGGCTGTGTGACATGACCTGTCCTGATGGCTGTCAATGTCAAGGTCATTCTTTTTTATGTCGCCAGGCTATGTATGCTGATCACTTTCCCCAACTTCGCTACATGGACGCCAAAGGCTCAGGAATGACGTTGACTGATTTCAGTAACAACACTTATCTCATTCATCTCAACTTGTCCCATTGTTTTCTAGCCAACATATCAAGCGTGAAGCTTCATAACCTACAGTCCCTTGACCTGACTTACAACCACCTGAGAACTGTGGATAGGATTGTTTTTCTCAAGCTATGGAATTTAAGGACTTTACTTTTAGCAAACAATCCTCTTTCGTTACTGAAAGGTAAGCCATATTTTCTGTTTCATTATGCTCTTACAAAAATAGATGCTTCAAGAACTTGTGTCCAGATTCTTAACAGTAAACTGCCCATGTGTTTTATCCAACTCACACATTTGGTTTTATCTTTTTCTGGCATTCATACAGTCAAGCCAAGAGCAGTCCAATGTATGCCACATCTGACTGAACTGGACGTCAGGGGAAATTTGGTGACGAACTTTCCATTGGATGCATTGTCACTGTCAAATCATTTGAAAAGCATACACTCCTCAAATCATAGGCTTTGTTGCAGGAATCTACTTTCAAAACAGGCACACACGATACAATGTGTATCATCTCAACCCATGTTTTTTTCTTGTGAATATTTGCTACCTACTGAAATGTACAGACTTTTCTTTTGGCTACTTAGTATGTTCTCTATTCTAGGGAATTTGGTCTGTTTCATAGCAGCAGTAGTGATTAGAAATATATTTGGAGATGCTTACACAACATTCATGGCCCATTTGCAGATTGCTAACATTTGCACAGGAATCCACGTCAGCACAGTTTCAGCAGCCAATGAAATATTCTATGGAAAATACATATACTTTGAAAAGACATGGACCAACAGCGTGACTTGCAAGGTTGTTGGTTTTCTTTCCCTTCTGTCCAGTGAGCTGTCTGTTCTGATCCTCTGGTTCATGACACTGGATCACATCATTGTCCTGTGTTTCCCCTTAACTACGTGGACATTCAATAGACGTCTTACAGCTGCAGCTTGTGCAGTATCGTGGTGTGTTGGACTTTTGTTGTCTGTGATTCCTTTTCTTCCTGCACTGTCACACTGGGGCCTTGATGGCCAGTCTGGTCTGTGTCGTCTGGCTCTGTTTAATAGTAACTCTAAAGATGAGTTCAGGTGGTTCTCAGTAACTGTCGTGTTTAACTGTATCCTGTGCTCCATAGTGGTTGTTGGACAACTGATCATTTATAGAAGAACACCCATCCACTCAATCCTAATGGATCCCACAAAGAAATTTATATACTTTTCAGTCCATCTGTTGATAAAAGTGGCTATAACAGATGCTGTGTCCTGGTTCTTCCTCGGTCTTACCGGTATGATTACCTTAGACAGCAGTGATACCTCAAATAAGGCTCATGTGACCATGGTTGTCTTCCTGCTACCAGTCAACTGTGCACTCAACCCACTGCTATACATATGGACTGTTGTAACACACCGACGACAACAAGAACAGGAAGAGAGACTGTTACAAGTGTTAAAATCACGACATTTGTCATTAGAGAAAAACATTCCATCTGTGAACTTGTAAAATGACTTGATCATTACCAGAGTCCATTTTTCATAGAGCACTAGAGCAGATTGTGTGTATATTTTGTATAGTCTGTTGTGTGTCTACACGTTAATCTGTGCATGAGGCCTTTATCGGGACCAACGTTGGCAGTAGGTTTGGTTCTGTCTATTGTATGAATGGTAGTCACGTGATGCAAGGACTTGTGTGTAGTTTGCTGACGTTCAAATCCAACTTCTCTATGCAGTAATGCTAAATCATCCATGGTTTCACTGCTTCTTTGAGTTTTCTATGCATGTAAAATAGAACTGTAGTCAGATAATCATTTATGTCTTATTTTCCTTGCAGAGGCATTGTCACTAACAACAGATTTTCTTACCAGAATCAGATTCGATTTGTTGCAAGTACCGAGAACCTCTCCTTTCACTGGTCAGCATCAAGTCCTACAACAGGATTCTTCGTGTATCTAGTAGTAGACAGGATTTTTCATGGATGCAGCATAACAGGATCCTTCATGGATTGGAGTGACAGGATCCTTCATGGATGTGTGCAATAGTAGACAGATCCTTCATGGATGTGGTAGTGGACATAATCCTTCATGGATGTGGTAGTGGACATAATCCTTCATGGATGTGGTAGTGGACATAATCCTTCATGGATGTGGTAGTGGACATAATCCTTCATGGATGTGGTAGTGGACATAATCCTTCATGGGTGTGGTAGTGGACATAATCCTTCATGGATGTGGTAGTGGACATAATCCTTCATGGATGTGGTAGTGGACATAATCTTCATGGTGTAGGTAGACAATCCTTCATGGATGAGGTAGTGGACATAATCCTTCATGGTTGTGGTAGTGGACATAATCCTTCATGGATGTGGTAGTGGACATAATCCTTCATGGATGTGGTAGTGGACATAATCCTTCATGGATGTGGTAGTGGACATAATCCTTCATGGATGTGGTAGTGGACATAATCCTTCATGGATGTGGTAGTGGACATAATCCTTCATGGGTGTAGCAGTAGACAAGATCCTTCATGGATGTGATAGTGGACAAGATCTTTCACTGATTTACTAGTAAATGCATTCGTTCGCTGCTGCACACGCGTGAACCATGCTGAGATTGGTCCATTCCTTGAGGTCAAAGACAGCTGGTCTTCCATCCATCTTGTGTACACCTCCATCCAGAGTATCCTGATGGATGGTCTTGGTTTGTGTGTCTAGGTGTGTAATGTGATCACATTGAGCAAGAGGCGTCATTTCACTTTTGTGTGAAAAAAAGTGCTTGTTGATTCATCAAGTATCATTATCATCATCATGTGTCCTGCTGCATGGCGTTTGTGATCATGGCCCTCCATGTGAATGTATCCCTTGTCGCTGCAAGTACATTGCCCACCCTTTCTGTCTTCTCAGCCCGTCTGCAAGTCCAAAAAATAGTTTCTCCCTGTGTTTACTTGGTGTTCTCTTTCCCTCCAGCTTACCTGTTGTGACCAGGTGCTCTAATTTCTCTTGCTGCATAGCATGTCCCGTAAGTGTTGCTTGTTTTTTCCTAATCTTCTTTATGAATGATATCCTTGTGTCTGCCTCCTTCAAGATTGTATTGAGTCCTTGATTGTTTTACTCTCTCTCTCTCTCTCTTTGTCTCTTTGTCTCTCTGTTTCTCTGCTCTCTCTGTCTTCTCTCTCTCTCTCTCTCTTGCTATCTGTCACTCATGGAATGCCAGTAGAAAAGGTGCATATCTTTGCTTTGAAAAGATTTCTTGGCGTTAACCAGCGCACACTAAACGACATGATTTATGGAGAATTTGGAAGATTTCCGTTGTATGTGAATTCATTTGTTCAATGTATAGGATACAGGCTAAAGTTAAACTGTATGAATAACAATAGACTGTCGTTTAAAGCATACAAAATATGATATGACTTAGAGTGTAGAGATAAGTATTCCTGGGCATCAAATGTACGCATGTGTTTAAGTCAGTATGTATTTGCTTTTGTTTGGGAAAGTCGAATAGCAGAGAATATAAATACTTTAATGAAGCGTTTCAAGCAGATAATTATTGAATGCATTTGGCAAGACTGGTATAATTATGTACAATCTAGTGACTGATTTCCTTCATACAGGACACTTAAGACTTCCACCAGCACTGAACCTTACTTTTTAATCTGTATAAATAGATCAGTGAAACAAGCACTGGCAAAATGTTAATGGGGTATGTCAGAAATTGTTATGCATTCCAGACAATATTTAGCAACTGTTTCAAATGATATGATATGTACCGTGTGTAACTATGGCATTGAGGATGAAATCCATTTTGTTTTGAGGTGTCCTGCTCTGTGTAACCTAAGAGAAGAGTTGATTCCTCAACTTTGATTTCCCCATGAGAAAAAGAAAATCAACTTTTCTTGAACAAGTAACAAGAAATTTGGCAACGTTTTCATACAAATCATTGAAGAGCGTAAGATGTTTTATAGATACTCGTATATTTGTGCATTTTTTCATCCTTTATTTGTTATTTCTATATGAATTTTTCGAAATTCTGATGAGTAGTGTTTACAAGATTTTGTTGAAAGTGTGACAACTTTGTTGTTGTATTTCACACCCCTTTATGAGGGGCAATGGCCTAAACAAACATGTCGTCTGGTCTGAAGTATGACAGTCTGCCTGTCCATCTGTCTGCCTGTCTCTGTCTGTCTGTCTCTGTCTGTCTGTCTGCCTGCCAGCCTGCCTGCCTGCCTGCCTGCCTGCCTGCCTGCCTGCCTGCATGTCTGTCTGTCTGTGTGTCTGTCTCTCTGTCTGCCTGTTTGTCTATCTGCCTGTCTGTCTGTCTGTGCCTGTGTCTGTCTGGCTGTCTGACTGTCTCTGTCTGTCTGCCTGTCTGACTGTCTCTGTCTGCCTGTTTATCTGTCTGTCTCTGTCTCTGTTTTTCTGTTTCTCTCTCTCTCTTTCTCTCTAGTTTTGTTTTGATGGGTTGGCTGGGTTTGTAGTTTAGGGGATGATTTGAAGATTGTTGTGTCTGTTAGGTTGCAGATTTGTCTCCTGTAATTGTTATTTGCATCAAAAATTACTGCTGGTGAAGACATCACCGTTATCAGGGTACATCACAACAAATAGGTGTGACAGCAGATTATTATCATACTTGCACGCTTATGACATGCACACAAACATATCTGCCCCAGCTGGACATGCCATTATGCTCAGCCTGAAACAAATGGTGAAGTTTTATGGACGTATAAGTATTGGGCTGTACACAATCGACAATACTGGATCTCGTACTTCGCTGTGGAATGACAGACATCAATGGCTGTTTAAGCGCTGTGTTCTACACACCAACATTAGGGGTTCAATACAACAATGAGTACTGCCTGGGAGTGCAGTGCTTCAGAATGTTCTTTTCATTCCACCCTGAAAGACAAACACCTCACAATTTACCCAGTGATTTGTTCAACTGTTCTGTTAATTACTATTCCAGCTTCCAGCACCACTTGGACTGTAACCTGAAGTCAGAGTGTGAAGATGGACAGGATGAAACAGAAAAATGTCCTTCAGCAGTCCTGGCTGTCAGGGTATGGTGGCGTTATGTAACCTTTGCTACAAATTTGTTGGTTTTCCATATACGGATAGTGATGTAGGTGATTTGTTTCAAACATCTCATAAGTACTGCAAGTCTTTGGGAGGCATGCCTGGCATGCCCAAATGTGAGAAGGACTGGTCTGGAATAATTGACAATTTAACCAGTCCATATCGGTATATCTCTCACTGCCTTTGGGTTGGCTTGACCACCGGCAGATTGTTGTTTCCCAACATGTACAGAAAGAACATCATCAGTGAAGACAGGACCGTTCTTTACCATTCTGTTCAGTTTCGAGATAAACTGAAAACTGATACTATTGGGGAAGAAAGATGTATCTACAGAGGTGAAAGTCAACTTGTGGCATATGGATGTGATACATATGCAGATACATCTAGTGCAATGTGTGAATTTAGGACAAATCAAACCCATTATCCTTCACAAGCAATAACGTTGACCAGGACCATTTTCCAATCAACACACATCAATTTCTCATGACGTGCCCTGACGGTCACGTGACACACACATTTTTACTGTGTGGTGTTCACCAGTTTGATGTGTGTGGTCAAGGACAGACATCTTCATGCACATTTTCTGATTACTTGTCACACACACGTGGTGGATCTGATTCAACGGCTGATCACGTCACTTTTGTCCCTTTGTTTACCTGTCAGGATGACGTCATCCACGCTGTCATACACACTGGTGTGTAACTTTCTACAAGATTGTCAGGATAAGAGTGATGAGTCTTTCTGTAAACATCCTCCTTGTGTCAGCATGTTTACCTGTACTAATGGTCAGTGTGTTTCATATGACGTTGTTTGTGACCAAGTGTTCCATTGTCAGGACGAATCAGATGAGCTGAACTGTAAAAAGTACAGATACAAAGAAAATGTCTGGACACCAATTTGTTCCATCTCCTGTTCTCATCGATTTTGATGGTATCAACATTTTCGTTTCAACCCCAATAAAGTCCAATGAGTCCTGTCCTGACAGCCACTACCGTTGCCCTGGTAAGTTCAATGACTGTCTGCCTGTCTACACACGATGCAATGGAATGTACGACTGTATGGACCATGAGGATGAAGATGGGTGTGATGAACTAACATGTCCAGGGTTCTTTCAATGCAGAACTTTCTTGATATGTCTACATGGTGACCACCTGTGTGATGGCTGGCCTCACTGCCCACTGTATGATGATGAATTGTCATGTGATGTGATCTGTCCTCTGGGCTGTCTGTGTCAAGGTCATACTTTTCTGTGCCATCAGCCTTTCTCTGCTTACCTTTTCCCAAATCTCCGTTACTTGGATGTCACAGGTACAGGAATTAGTCTGTCTGATGTAAGTGATAATACCTATCTTATTCATCTGATTCTTACCAAGTGTTCATTGACTATGCTGTCCAACATGAAGTTGCCCAACTTACAAATTCTTGATCTCACTGGCAACAAACTACAACACGTCAACATGACATACTTTGTTAGTTTAGATAATCTACAGACACTGTTCCTGTCCAATAATCCCATCATCTCACTCTACTCTGATCCCTTATCTGATATTCAGCAAAGTGCGCTCACAGCGATTGATCTGTCATATACCACACTGAAAGTGTTGGACACCAAAGTCTTGTCCAAGTTCTTGAAATTGAAAAAAATTAATTTAACGTTTACTACTGTCAATACTGTCAGCACTGGTGGTTTTCAGTTTACACCAAAGTTAACAACACTGTACATGGAAGGTGCTCCAGTGAAAACATTTCCACCTGACATATTCAAAGATCTTGTCCATCTCCATGTCATATCGACACTGAATTATAAATTGTGCTGCAAAGAAATATTGCCACATAACTTTGATGAAACGTTTTGCTATTCCCCCAAAGACGAAATATCATCATGTGAAGATTTACTTCAATCAGAAATGTACCGGGTGTTTCTCTGGCTGATCAGCTGTCTGTCAGTGACTGGTAACATGTTCTGTTTTGTTGTACGTTTGTGTGCACAGAAGAAAACTTCTTCAAGTGGTTTCGGTGTGTTTGTCACTAACCTGACCATGGCTGACTTTCTGATGGGTGTCTACATTGCTGTTATTGGTGTGGCTGACGAACTGTTCCGTGGTAGATATCTTTATTATGATGACACATGGACAAGCAGTGTTGCCTGTAAAGTGGCTGGTTTTCTGTCTCTGGTGTCCAGTGAAGTATCAGCTCTTACCATCTGGCTCATCACTCTGGATCGTTTCATTGTCCTTCACTTTCCATTCAGCACATTGCGATTTGAGAGAACATCAGCATCAGTAGCTTGTCTGCTGACTTGGTTGGTTGGTTGGTTTGTTGCCTTGTTGCCTTTACTTCCATTGACATCACACTGGGAGTTCTATAGTCAGACAGGCATCTGTATTCCACTCCCAGTCATTCAGAAATATTTCAAAGGATGGATTTATTCCTTTGCTGTTTTGATCGTATTTAATTTCATTCTATTTGTGCTGATCTCAACTGGCCAAGTTTTTATCTACTGGTCAATTCAAAAGAACACACTGAGAACTAATACGACCAAAGCATCACGAGACCTGACCATAGCACGTCGGTTAATCACTGTGGCTGTAACAGATTTTATGTGCTGGTTTCCCATTGGACTGTGTGGACTTTTGGCTTTGGCTGGTGTTGCCATGCCTGGAGAGGTAAATGTTGCCTTGGCTATCTTCGTAATGCCACTAAACTCTGCTCTAAATCCTTTTGTATATACCTTTAATACACTGGCAGAAAAACGAAGAAAATCCCGAGAGACAGAGCTGTTAAAGTGGTTGGTATCTCATGCTGATTTGCTTTAGAGTAGATAATTACATTTATGGTATGTATCCTGACCAGTCCTACTTAGCTGTATGTGGCCAGATTACAAACGGTAGACGCCATACTCCACAGCATGAGTAAATTCAATCTGACACTGTAAAACTGTATGGATTGTTGTAACATTTTGTCTGAATATGTTTTTCTCTGGAGTAGCTTTACTCTGAGATATCTTAAAGATGGACAACACAACAAGAATTGCACTTTGTATTCTTGTGGCGTTTTCCGACAGAAATATTTACATGAGAGAGAGAGAGAGAGAGAGAGAGAGAGAGAGAGAGAGAGAGAGAGAGAGAGATAAACTAACACACACACATACACACACACATACACACACGCGCATGCACGCACGCACGCACGCACGCACACATGCACGCACACATGCTTACACAAACATACACACACAGAAACACACAGACAGAATGACAGACAGACACACAATCTCTCTCTCTCTCTTTCACACACACACACGCCACACACACACACACACACACACACACACACACACACACACACACACACACACACACGCACGCACGCACGCGCACACACACACACACACACACACACGTGTGTGTGCGAGTTAATTCAGCGACAAAGAATAAAGTGGTTTTGTGGTTTCTGGAGATAACCTATACGTAACTGTACATGTAAAGTGAATTGACTGTTGGTGTCACAGATCACTTACACGTGTAAGATACAAACATCCTGATGAGCATAATGTTAGCTGTCGTTTTTGTCAGATTCCCACTGAAGTTGAGGTACATGTAATTTCATGTTGCCTCAGTCTAAATGATTTACGTAACAACAAATTCCAGCTAGATATTATAAAAATGCTCAGTTTTTTGCTTTTCTTTTCTTTCTTTCTTTTTTTTTATGACAAACATGTCATTATTATTATTATTATGAACATTTAGTACGCCTAATCAAATTAATGCCCTAGGCGTTTACAATGGCAAAACATATAACCAGAATCACAAGCACACACACACACGCCCACAGAAGCACCCACACACACACAAACACACACACACACACACAAACACACACACAGCATGACATGCAAATACAATGACACATTGACACTAAGACACTATAATGTCACCATTACATTACATGGGGGGAAGGGGGCAGAGATTACCAGTTTTGGGAAACAGGTGAGTTTTGAGGGAGCGTTTGAATGTGGACAGAGAGGGTGAGTATCTAAGAGAGCGAGGTAACTGATTCCAGATGGTTGGAGCTTGATAGGAAAAAGAACGCTGCCCAAACCTTTTAGTGCGGACTATGGGGATACTATAGAGACGGGTATCAGATGAGGACCGCAAAGCTCGAGATGGCGTGTAGAGATGTAACAGATGGGTGAGATACTCAGGACAGGAAGACTCAATAGATTTGAAGCAGAGGCAGGCAATCTTGTAGGATATTCTTTGCTGAACAGGGAGCCAGTGGAGAGAACAGAGCAATGGCGTAACATGGTTAAATTTTGAAGAGCGGAAGATGAGACGGGCAGCATGATTTTGAACTTTCTGAAGTTTGTTAATGAGATGAGAGGGGGAACCAGAAAAAAGAGCATTACAGTAATCGAGACGGGATAGAACAAATGCACAGACAAGAGCCTTTGTCGTGTCTTCTGAGAGGAGGTGGCGGATAGAAGCAATTCGGCGGAGTTCAAGAAAACAAGTCCGACAGACGTTGCTCACATGCTGGTGGAAGGACAGGGTTTGATCAAGAGTTACACCAAGGTTACGGGCAAAATGGGAGAGAGGGATAGATGAGTCAACAAGTGTGACAGAGGTTGGAAGAGAGGGGTGATTTTGGAGTTTGGGTGGGGTGATCAAGATCAATTCGGATTTCTCTTCATTTAATTTCAGTTTGTTTTCAGTCATCCAATCCTTCAGGTCAGCTACACAAGATTGGGTTTTCTGGATCATGATGGGAAGGTCAGGGAGAGGCCCAGAGACATACAGCTGATTGTCATCCGAGAAAGAATGATGCTGAAGCAGGTGTTCTTGGACAATAGAGGAGACAGGGTAGGTGTAGAGAATGAAAAGTAGGGGGCCCAGAACAGATCCTTGTGGCACTCCGTAAGTCAGACAGGAAGGATTAGAAGAAAGACCATTGACAGAAACTACTTGCAGACGATTGGTGATGTAAGAATGAAACCAGTTCAAGACAGTATCATGGAGCCCAAAAGAGTGATGTAGACGGGAGAGAAGGATAGAGTGGTCAATAGTGTCAAAGGCAGCAGATAGGTCCAAGAGAGTCAAAAGTGATACGTTGTTAGAGTCGAGAGTAGTCAATAAGTCGTTGCAGATTTTGAGAAGAGCAGTTTCGGTACTATGTCCAGAACGGTAAGCAGACTGAAGGGAATAGACAAGGTTATTGGAATGAAGGTGGTTTAACAGCTGGTCAAGAACAACTTTCTCTAAGACCTTGGAAAGAAAAGGAAGATTTGACACAGGTCTATAGTTTTTCAAATTCTCAGGGTCAAGAGTCGTCTTTTTTAGAAGAGGTCTTACAATTGCTGACTTGAAAGAAGAAGGAAAGGAGCCAGTTGAGAGGGAATGGTTAATGATATTGGTGATGTGAGGGAGAAGAGTATCGAGACAATGGGCGAGAAAAGAAGCTGGCAATGGGTCGAGTTCACAGGTTTTAATGCCAGATTTCATGATGATTTTCTTAATAAAGTCCTCAGAAACGGGTTGGAAGAAAGTAAGGGGGATTCCAGAGAAAGGGGGTTCAGGAAATGTAGCATGAGTGTTCGTCGTGGAATCGAGAGAAAGCCTGAGGTTAGCAATCTTGTTGAAAAAATAGTCAGAGAAAGCCTGTGGAAGATCAGAAGGTGGCAGGTGAGATGGAAGAGGAGAAGAGCCAGTTTTGCCAAGAAGAGTATTAGTTATATTATACAGTTGTTTGGAAGTGGAACAGGCAAGAATTTTAGCATTGTAATAGGCTGATTTAGAGGCATCTACGAGGCTATTTACAATTTTGTTGGCAGTTTGAAAAATTTGCTTATGAACAGTCAGACTAGACTTGAGCCACTGTCTCTCGGCTCTGCGCCTTTCACACTTGGCCGCTTGCAGCTGAGGCCCAATGGAGGAGAACCAAGGTGATGGTGGCCTCTTGGAAACAAGGCGGCCACAGGCAGGAGCGAACCGATCCAGGAGCCCAAGGAGAAGGGAGTTGAGGTCATCAGGTGTGGTTGGCGGGGAAGCAGATAAGAGAGACTGAAGGTCAGCCTCAAAGACAGTCATGTCCACTGCAGAAAGGTGTCTGGCTTGAATGTACGTTTTGCGGGGTGGAGGGCGGGAAAAATGAAGATCAGCAACAAGGCAGACATGGTCAGATGGGAGGGTGTGGTCAATGATGATGGAACTCACCATGGTCTGGTCAGTCCTGTGGATTATATTATCCAATGTGTGCCCACGAATGTGAGTGGGAGCGTGGACGCACTGAACCAGGCCGCAGCAGTCCAGAAAATCGATGACTTTGGAGGTGGTGGGTTCGGAGGGGCGATCAAAATTAATGTTAAAGTCACCAGCAATGATGTAGGAACCATGGAGGGAGTTACAGTAGGACAGCAGATCCGGGAATTCGTCAATGAAGTTGGAGTCAGTGAGACGGTTCTTAGAGTTTGGAGGAGGACGATACAAACACAGAAGGTGGAAAGTGTGGTGGGGGAAGGTGAGGGTAAGTTGTGCCAGTTCGAAAGAAGTGTGGGTGAAAGGGAAGGAGGATTTGGTGGAGAGGAAAGGGGAGAGTGGATCAGCAACAACAAAAGCAATGCCACCACCACGGGACTGGCGGGGGAAGGAGAGGGTGTGGTGGCCAGGGGGAGCGATGTCACGGCACTTAGCCTCGTCACCTTCATATATGATACAACTAGGTTGTATCAGTGTATATTTCTATATAAGTTACGAACATGCGTTATGTATAATATTTGTGATGAATATTGCCCACAACTTTCATAAGGGACTTTGGTCTAATTGAATTAAACATCGAGTGTCCAGTGCCTATACCAAGTCCGTACACAGGTTTGCAATTTACTTTCTGCAAGTATGCAGGGAAGTTGAAAATGGCAGGAATAGTAGTGTCTTTTGGGCGGGTGGTTTGACCAGTGCGATCAAAACAGGATTCTTCAAAAATGATATGCATATATCCTTGAGTGTTCAGTGACTTGAAACATGTCTCTCTTCAGCGCTGCAATCCACTGTTTTCGTCTTTCTTCATTCTTTGGAAATCTAGACACAAAGAAAAACAGAGTATCTGAGTCACCTGGTCAGTCAGTTATGCACATGCCAATCAACGTCAACACTTTATCATGTTGATTTAAAATACAACTTTTTAAAGAAATTTTTTTTTTTCATAGATTTGAATATTTGTTTTATATCATAAATAATTTCATGATGCACTCACTTTGGGAAAATTCTCTAAACAGTCATGAACAGGTGCAAGCACACACACACACACACACACAACACACACACACACACACACACACACACACACACACACACACACACACACTACATACATACATACACACACACACACACACACACATACACACACACACACACACACGCATATATATATATATTTTTTTTTTTTTTTTTCTGTTTGAACAGCGCCATGCCACACAACAGGTTTCAGACATTTCCACAACTCAAATTTTGTCTGGAAAAGAAAACAGAATTTGTTACATACGATGACTGAAGCTGGATGTTTCTATGACTTACACTCACTTATGCACGCACACATTGCACGCACGCACCACACACGCACACGCACGCACACACACGCACATACACACAGAGAGAATTGCAGTAGTTTTTGTTTAATATGTAAAACTAAGGACCTTAGTTAATTACCAGAGTTACAGTCTTAGTCATAATGAAGATTTATGTTTGTGTTCTGTGAGAATAAATCAGTGACTTAAAAATTGGCATTTGACACCATGGACATGAAATGGCAAGTATCTTTATACTACCCCTTCACTTTCTCACATCCACTTCTTACTGACTCTGAATGGAAGTATTTAATTCATAAGTGAACAAATATTACAAAATTTCTCAAAACAATCATCAGACAATTAATATACTCACCTATTAATCTTGCACTCCCCATCGGGTCTTACAGCGATAAGAAAAACACGCCAGAGAAGAACAACCTAACAACAGCGTCAGCTACAGTGAGAAGAGGGGCATCATCAGGGCGCTTTCCATGCTGAGACGACACAGGGATGACTACCACCTGTTGTCTAGAGAGCAGCAAGTTGCCCTGGTGAGGTGCGCACTGGTCACAATAGGCTGAACAGCCACATGTACCGCAAACTGAAGCTGGCGCCCTCCCCAATCTGTCCCTGCGGTCAAGAAGACCAAACCACGGAGCATATACTCCAAAGATGTTCCCTTCACCAGGTGGCAAGACAGGACGTTTGGCCGACAGACATTCCACTGACAACCAAACTCCATGGCTGCAGACAGGAGCTGGAAAAGACGGCTGCATTCATCGCCCGACTCAGATGATTGTGTAGCAGCGTACGCCAAGAAGAAGAAGAAGATCCAAATAAACAAGCCAGTCAAGACTAAATTGCATTAAGCCCAGCTGCCGAGATCGGGCAAACCAGTCTTCTTAAATGGTGGTACGATGTGGCCAGTCGCATGCACAGCGTGCATCGTCTATATATAGGATGTCTGTGTTGTGTGTTGTGATGTTTTGTGGTTTGGTGTGCTTGTGTACTTGTGTGTGTTTATATGAGTGCATGAGTGTATGTACGTGTGTGTGTGCGCGTGTGAGTGTGTGTGTTGTGATGATGTGTGTGTTGTTGTTGTGTGTGTGTGGTGTGTTTATGTGAGTGTGTATATATGTGTGTGTTTGTCTGTCTGTCCCTTTGTCCTCTCTGTCTGTTATGTCAGTAGGCCTACAATGTTTATGTTGACCTGACGATAACTGGTTTTATTATGTTGACTGGCTGTCTGTCTGTACCAAAAATGTGTCAGCAAATTTTCTCAGCTGTTACAGATGGATGTCTACCAATTTTGAATCAAAGGTATGGATCGTGTCAGTGTCAACAAGGCTGAGTTTGGAAGACATTGGATCCACGTCATATGGACAACAATTACCTAGAATCAGCGATTTGTGGAGAAAGTTTTTTAAATCACTCCCTCAGAAAGTTTTGATAATGATCAAATTTTGTTTTTACATTTGTCACACTTCAGTTTTATCCTCGGTGCACGTCAAATCGTGTTTCATCTGAAGCCTATTGAAGTTCACAATGTCTGAAACTGAAGGTCACCTGCATGTTTGTGATTGGACTGTATGAGACACAAACTGTCCAAAACAACAATTTCTACATACGCATAAAGGCAACAATTGTTATTTATAACTATATCCATTTTCATTCACTGTATTGTAGTTGTTTGTGTTGTTATTGTTGCTGTTGTTAGTGATACTTTTGTCATTGGTGTTGTTGTTTGTGCTGTTGTTGTTTTCTTATTGTGTCTGTTGTTGATTTCATTGACTTTATATTAGTAATGTTATTACTGTTCTTGCCTTTTTTGTATGTGTTGTTGTTTTCTTTATTGTTCTTGCTGCATTCTTGTTGTATTCTTGTTGTTGTTGCTGTCGTTGTTGTATTCTTATTAGTCTTGTTGTCGTTCTTGTTTGTGCTGTTATTGTTATTGATGATGTCGTTTTTGTTATTTCACATTCTTGTTGTCATATTGTTTTTATTGTTTGTGTTTCTTTCATTGTTTTTGTCATTGTATTGGTTGTGACTGCTTTCAATTATGGCATTGTCCTTTCTGATTGGTCATTTCCCTTTCACTTTGCTGGCATTGTCCTTTCTGATTGGTCATTTCCCTTTCACTTTGCTGGCATTGTCCTTTCTGATTGGTCATTTCCTTTCACTTTGCTGGCATTGTCCTTTCTGATTGGTCATTTCATTTCATTCCTTTTGTCATTCTTTCTTTGCTGGCATTGTTTGTCCCTTTCTGATTTGTTCTTTTCATTTGTTGTTTCTGTTGTTTCTTCATTGTCTTCCTTTCTGACTTTGCATTCTTATTGGCATTGTCCTTTCTGATTGGTCATTTTTTATTGCTGCATTGTTTTCTATTGTCATTTCTTACTTGCTGGCATTGTCCTTTCTGATTGGTCATTCCTTCATTTGTCATTGTCCTTTCTGATGTCTTTCCTTCACTTTGCTGGCATTGTCCTTTCTGATTGTATTCTTCTTTTTGTCTAGTTTCTTTCATTGTCTTTCTTGTTGTTTCCTTTCCTTTTGTCTTTTGATTGGTCATCCTTTCACTTTGCTGGCATTGTCCTTTCTGATTGGTCATTTCCCTTTCACTTTGCTGGCATTGTCCTTTCTGATTGGTCATTTCCTTTCACTTTGCTGGCATTGTCCTTTCTGATTGGTCATTACCTTTCACTTTGCTGGCATTGTCCTTTCTGATTGGTCATTTCCCTTTCACTTTGCTGGCATTGTCCTTTCTGATTGGTCATTTACCTTTCACTTTGCTGGCATTGTCCTTTCTGATTGGTCATTTCCTTTCACTTTGCTGGCATTGTCTTTTCTGATTGGTTCATTTCCCTTTCACTTTGCTGCATTGTCTTTCTGATTGGTCATTTCACTTTCACTTTGCTGCTTGTCCTTTCTGTTGGTCAATTCCTTTCACTTTCTGCATTGTCTTTCTGATTGGTCATTCCTTTCACTTTGCTCTTCTTTATGTCATTTGTCTTTTGCATCTCCTGTTTTGTCATTTCTTTTTCTATTGTCTTTTTTCTTCTGTACTCATTTTCCATTTCAGCTTTATGCTTTGTATCTGGTTCTATGGCATCTCCTTTCTTTTGCATTGTTTTTGATTGTATCTCGCTTTTGTTTGATTGTGTGTTTGTGTGTTGTTGTTGTAACTGTACTTAACACTCAATGACCGAGGCTACTTCAATATGGTACGGTCTTTTTCCAGTTTCTGCCAGCTGCCATGGAACTTGGTGCTCAGGGATGTTGCTAAGTAGTAACTGCAATTACAACTAGCTCTCTGTCTGATTAGATGATAGATGCACTTGGCTAATGATTCTGTTAGATGAGGAATGGCATAGGCTGTGGCTGAACATACCGATTCTTAAGTGGCAGTGCTTGGCACAGCTGAGACACATGAAGGCTGATGGCTGTGGATGGGTGGTTGCTACTATTGTTTTCCTTCTCTCTCTTCTGTCCAGTTATATTCAGTGTTACTTCTCCTCTTCAATAGCAATGCCTGCACGTACAGCCTGTGACTGTCACGTGTAGAACAACAGGTGTTGCGACTGTCACGTGTAAAACATCGGGTGTAGCGACTGTCACATGTAGAACAACAGATGTAGTGACTGTCACGTGTGGAACGGCCACAACAGGTGTAATGACTGTCACAGCCACAATAGTGACAGCTTTGCATTACACAACAAATACCATATCATGAAGAAAAGATTCCAAGAACAGACATGGCGTATATCAAAAGTTTATTTACCGATTATTCTGGTAAGCTTGAATTTCTTTCAGAATTATGAGTTCTGTGATAAAAGTGTCCCACCTCCATCCCCACACACATAACTGCCCCCACCCCCAGCCACACAATAACTCCCTCACCCCCAAACAACCAAGCAAAAAAGAAAGAAAGAAAAGAAGTGTGTGCTCACATGTTATAATTACTCATCAAAGTAAACCTCAGTGTATATGATAGTGAAGTACATGTGTCCATCAGCACCAGGCAGCCAGCCCAGCCATGTATATGATAGTGAAGTACATGTGTCCATCAGCACCAGCAGCCAGCCCAGTGTATATGATAGTGAAGTACATGTGTCCATCAGCACCAGGCAGCCAGCCCCAGTGTATATGATAGTGAAGTACATGTGTCCATCAGCACCAGGAGCCAGCCCCAGTGTATATGATGTGGAAGTTACACCAGTGTATGATATGAGTACTGGCCATCAGCACCAGGCAGCCAGCCCCAGTGTATATGATAGTGAAGTACATTGTCCATCAGCACCAGGCACCAGCCCAGTGTATATGATAGTGAAGTACATTGTCCATCAGCACCAGGCAGCCAGCCCCAGTGATATGATAGTGAAGTACATGTGTCCATCACACCACAGCAGCCTTATATAGTGAAGTACATGTCCATCAGCACCAGACCAGCCCTGTATATGATAGTGAAGTACATGTGTCCATCAGCACCAGTAGCCAGCCCCAGTTATATGAGTAAGTACAGTCCATCAGCACCAGGCATCAGCCCCAGTTATATGATAGTGAAGTACATGTGTCCATCAGCACCAGTCAGCCAGCCCCAGTGTATATGATAGTGAAATACATGTGTCTATCAGCACTGGGCAGCCAGCCCCATAAGAACAGCTATGAACACAGTCAACATGGCTACAAACCACATCAACCAGTGTCAGTTCACTACAACACATTACCTGTGTGATGGCCAGGTCTGGAGGAACCACTTAACACATCACTCCTTTTGTGTTTTGTAAAACAGACAACTTCCCCAAACACACGTCTGTTTCATTCTGGTTGTGTCCATGTCATTATAATGGACGCCTTGTGTTCTCTACTACTCCTTTGTGTGGGGATGTTATTTGGACACCAGGCTCGTTTGACTTGTATTCCCAGTACGTTCTGGTGTCAAGATAGCATCATAACACAACGCAGAACTAGAAGCAAAGCACACATGGTGAATGACAACAGGCTTACACTTCAATTCTTTTACCGTATCGCTCTCTCTCTCTCTCAAACCACAGTCACGCTTTATTTATAACATTATGGAAAGTTCCCGAATATTCTCGGCTTTTCCCTAGATTTTCAGCCAATCATAGCCGCATTCTCGAACCTTCCCTTTCTAGAATATTCTGTAGTTCTAGCCTATCATTGTGCAGATTAAATTTGTTTACGATTTCCGGAACATTAAAAAAATCTAAGGTATTCTGCGTTTTTCTTGTCATTTCTAGATTGTTGCAAAGGAATCTACATATTTCCATACAACGAAATAGAACTTAAACATATATTTTCAGCGTTAGCATAAACCAAAACAAATATTCTCGATTCATTATCAAGTGAATCACAAACTAATCTTCAAGAGCGAACAGCAGAGAGAGCTGAATCCACAGACACATTTTGATGTCACACTTCTCTTATCGGCATTCCCACTTTCACACTGAGTTTCTGTTTTCTCTCATTTTAAATGTAACATATGTATACTATCATATCACTTTTAACATACACATTGTACATATATATACTTTCATGTCACAGTTAATATGTATACAGAGTCAAGCGCTGGCAGCTCTTTGTATTGCCTTATTCCTCCATTTGTTGTGATTGTATCGTGTTTGCCTAAGACTCAAGAAGCCTTTCCAGTTCATTCCCTCATCTCCTCACCCTCCTTGGTTTGTTGTTTTTCGTCACGTCGCATAATGTATGACGCCTTAAGATCAGGTGATAACATGTCTGCTCAACTGTAGCAAAGGATTTCACGTATGTAGTTACATTTTTGTTTTGTAGCCTCCTTGACACATAATACAGCAGAGTGTCTTACAGTATGCTGATCCCAGCCTAGCGTTGTTTTACTTTTGGTACGTTCTGGCATTGCACAGCGCCAGTAATTCCTTGACGTGCCATGTAAAAGAATGCGCTGAGGAACTCATAAGCCTTGTACATAGATGTTCGTTTTTACATATCTTACACAGATGTTCGGATACTAATGTGTCTTTTGTGTGCAGGACTCAAAATGCCGTTGAACCTTGTGGCTTGCTTTCTCTTGCTGAGTGGTTGCTCAGCGTTCCAGTGCCTGGAATCTTTGAATAAGTTCCATTTTGGAGCCTCCTTCCGGTATCATGGCCATATAATTAAGATATTGATATCCGGACACACACTCCCGAACAAGACCTCAGGCCCCTGTCTTTCCCAAACCTACCAAACCCTTCCTGTTCCAACACAACAGTCTTCTTCTGCCACTGTCATCGTTAATGATCACTCACAATAATCTACCGGCCACTAACGCCAATGCACAGGTTCAATCGACCCTTCAGTTGATTGAACAGACCCTCAGACATTCAAAATCACGTCCACATCCAATTCTAGGTCTAAACGTGCACTTTTACTTTCTGTCGGTGATCTGGCAAATTCTCCGTTTGATTAGCCACATCATCAGATGTTCCACTGCTCCGTCGCTACATGGGGAAAACTTTCCTCCTTCATGAAAATCTCTAATGCGCATATGACTAACTTCATGCAGTCCATTACTTTGGTTGCTGATCAACTTATCAACGTCAGCAGAACGTTGGAACAAGAAGACCTTCAAACTCATGCAACCCAAACAGCAGTTTTACCTTTTCTTCCTTCTCTCTTTGATAACACTACAACTAATCATTCGTTTACAACACAAACTTGACAATCTCCTCATGGGCGCGAACGCACTCCAATAGCGAAAACTATCCTCTGTTGTTATAGATCAGGCCACTGAAACAAATGCACTTCAACACGTTCAGAATACACTTGCACGCAATCAGGCCACTGTAACAAATGCACTTCAACACGTTCAGAGTACACTTGCACGCAATCAGCCACTGTAACAAATGCACTTCAACACGTTCAGAGTACACTTGCACCAATCAGACCACTGTAACAAATCACTTCACACGTCAGGTACACTTGCATGCAATCAGGCCACTGTAAAAAATTCACTTCACACGTTCAAGTACACTTGCACGCAATCAGGCCCTGTAACAAATGCACTTCAACACGTTCAGAGTACACTTGCACGCAATCAGGCCACTGTAACAAATGCACTTCAACACGCTCAGAGTACACTTGCACGCAATCAGGCCACTGTAACAAATGCACTTCAACACGTTCAGAGTACATTTGCACGCAATCAGCCACTGTAACAATGCACTTCAACACGTTCAGAGTACACTTGCAGCAATCAGGCTGCTGCAACAAATGCACTTCAACACGTTCAGAGTACACTTGCACGCAATTAGGCCACTGTAACAAATGCACTTCACACGTTCAGAGTACACTTGCACGCAATTAGGCCACTGTAACAAATGCACTTCGACACGTCAGAGACACTTGCACGCAATTAGGCCACTGTAACAAATGCACTTCACACGTTCAGAGTACACTTGCACGCAATTAGGCCACTGTAACAAATGCACTTCGACACGTTCAGAGTACACTTGCACGCAATCACCCCGATTTCACCGTCGTTCACAAAAACCCACGATATTATTACCACGCATCAACTGCCTTGCATGCCGGTCAAGCTGAACACATACTTATCGTCATAAATGTTTCTATCGTTTCTACTAACACTCATCTTCATTTGTACCATGTATTAACCTTTCCAATTCCATTTGATGATTCTCGTAACCATGGTACCGTGGTTGTCAACATCCCCGATTTTGTTGGCATAACTCCGGATCAGCGTTCCGTCTTTGAACTGTCTGCTGCATAGCTGGCCTGATGCCATGGTCGTCATACTATATTTTGTCCTGACAAGTTCCCCCCCCCCCCTCTCCCTACATCCCTCTCTGGCCATCTTGCGCTACAGCTCATTATTATTTCGTGTTTAAAGAATCGGTTATTGTGCCCTTTGTTGTTGTGTCAGATGAAGGTACTCTTCCTTCAATTCATATCTCAGAAATTGAATTGTGGTGAAGTTGTCAAGAAAACCTCGTTTTGACTGTTACAATTACCTTGTTTCTGCTCCGTTCTCGCAGGCAGCTTCTCATTCTTCCCTCGTCTGGGAGCATGTTAGGAGATGCCTGCCATAACGTTTGCACCTTACTCTGGTAGATCACTCCGTTGTTAGTACTCGAGCATTGATATGTGTTTTGCTTATCATTGTTATTATCAGTTACATTAGATCAAACTTTCGTGCTATTACTCATTCCTCTGAAGTCATGCTGGAAGTGTGTGGTACTACATGACGTGTGAATGTGTTTTTGTGTGCTGTTGTTCAGTGTCCTGGAGATTACATGTATTGTATCCCTGTCCCCAACTTTATGTACATGTTGTCCCACTTCGCCATTTGTGGGTGACCTTCACCTTAACTGGCCACAACCAGTTCTAAAAGAAAAACGAACCGTCAAGAAGTAGTTCTCTCCCCTGTGTAGAGAAATTGTCCCTTATTTGAAACGTACACTCTGCGTAAAATACAGACTGAGAACTACACGGTCTTCCTTCAGATCAAGCATGGCGATACTGTCACTTATCTGAGGAGACTTAACCCAGTCAACAGTCAGCCTCCTTCTCCACTCCAATCCACAGACCGCCCGGTCCTGGAGCCTGTCTTTATCATTTGGATTCTTGTCAGTTTGAGTTTGATCTGTTTTGGCTAAAGTGCCAAACTCAGGTAGAGTAGATTTTTGCTTCCTGTTGACAGCTAGATGATCAACTAGTTCATCTGAAGCATTACCAGTAGAAGTGATGTTGTCCTTTGTCATCCTATTTGTATCCTTCATTTCAGCAGTGCTGGTAGAGAGCTGGAGTCCAAATGTAGGATCAGTGCTTTGAACACAACGTGAAGGATCCGTGTTCCCATCATGTTCCTTTAGTGTGGATGGGGACAGTGCCCTATGTGTCTGCCTGTAACAGACTCATGTTTATTTATAGCGTCCTGGGAATGGCACGTGATGAGAGAATCATCACTACAAGACGTGTGTGTATTATTCCCTGCTATCTGATTACATGTTACATCCATCATCTGTTTCTCTCATCTCTGTCTTTGGGTAATACACTCACATTAAGAGAAGAACCTGCATAGTTTAACGCCAAGCTATCAGATACCATTGGTACGTTTGTAAGTGGATTGTTTTGGGAACAGCTCATCATCATCACAGTGTCGTCAACATGTTCTCCTCCAAGATGATGTACATGCTGACACATTGAAGAAGGATTGAAACAGAATTTGTGGATGTGGAAAACCTTTGGGAAGATCCATCCTGAGTCAAATCAGTCAGATCCCAGAGACAAGCAAGTGGACGTTCACTGGAAAATATTTCCTCCCTGAGTGATGTCTGAGGAAAATGGTGTTGGTGCTGTCCAAGTTGTGTGGACGTTGTCCATTGTCTGTCCTGTGGTCACTGTGTGGACGTTGTCCTACTGACTGTCCTGTAGTTAGTGTGTGCACATTGTCCTACTGTCTGTCCTGTGGTCACTGTGTGGACGTTGTCCTACTGTCTGTCCTGTGGTCAGTGTGTGTACGTTGTCCTACTGACTGTCCTGTGGTCACTGAGTGCACGTTGTCCTACTGTCTGTCCTGTGGTCAGTGTGTGTACGTTGTCCTACTGTCTGTCCTGTGGTCACTGTGTGCACGTTGTCCTACTGTCTGTCCTGTGGTCACTGTGTGTACGTTGTCCTACTGACTGTCCTGTGGTCAGTGTGTGGACGTTGTCCTACTGACTGTCCTGTGGTCAGTGTGTGGACGTTGTCCTACTGTCTGTCCTGTGGTCACAGTGTGGACGTTGTCCTACTGTCTGTCCTGTGGTCAGTGTGTGGACGTTGTCCACTGTCTGTCCTGTGGTCACTGTGTGGACGTTGTCCTACTGACTGTCCTGTGGTCACTGTGTGGACGTTGTCCTACTGACTGTCATGTGATCAGTGTGTGGACGTTGTCCTACTGTCTGTCGTGTGGTCACTGTGTGGACGTTGTCCATTGTCTGTCCTGTGGTCACTGTGTGCACGTTGTCCTACTGACTTCCTGTGGTCAGTGTGTGGACGTTGTCCTACTGTCTGTCCTGTGGTCAGTGTGTGGACGTTGTCCTACTGTTTGTCCTGTGGTCACTGTGTGGACGTTGTCCTACTGTCTTTCCTGTGGTCAGTGTGTGGACGTTGTCCTACTGACTGTCCTGTGGTCAGTGTGTGGACGTTGTCCTACTGACTGTCCTGTGGTCACTGTGTGGACGTTGTCCTACTGTCTGTCCTGTAGTCACTGTGTGCACGTTGTCCTACTGTCTGTCCTGTGGTCACTGTGTGCACGTTCTCCTACTGACTGTCCTGTGGTCACTGTGTGGACGTTGTCCTGTCTGTCCTGTGGTCACTGTGTGGACGTTGTCCTACTGTCTGTCCTGTGGTCAGTGTGTGGACGTTGTCCTACTGACTGTCCTGTGATCACTGTGTGGACGTTGTCCTACTGTCTGTCCTGTGGTCACTGTGTGGACGTTGTCCTACTGTCTGTCCTGTGGTCAGTGTGTGGACGTTGTCCTACTGTCTGTCCTGTGGTCAGTGTGTGGACGTTGTCCTACTGTCTGTACTGTGGTCACTGTGTGGACGTTGTCCTACTGTCTGTTGTGTGGTCAGTGTGTGGACGTTGTCCTACTGTCTGTACTGTGGTCACTGTGTGGACGTTGTCCTACTGTCTGTCCTGTGGTCAGTGTGTGGACGTTGTCCTACTGTCTGTCCTGTGGTCAGTGTGTGGACGTTGTCCTACTGTCTGTCCTGTGGTCACTGTGTGGACGTTGTCCTACTGACTGTCCTGTGGTCACTGTGTGGACGTTGTCCTACTGTCTGTCCTGTGGTCACTTTGTGGACGTTGTCCTACTGTCTGTCCTGTGGTCAGTGTGTGGACGCTGTCCTACTGACTGTCCTGTGGTCAGTGTGTGGACGTTGTCCTACTGTCTGTCCTGTGGTCACTGTGTGGACGTTGTCCTACTGTCTGTCCTGTGGTCACTGTGTGGACGTTGTCCTACTGACTGTCCTGTGGTCACTGTGTGGACGTTGTCCTACTGTCTGTCCTGTGGTCACTGTGTGGGCGTTGTCCTACTGTCTGTCCTGTGATCAGTGTGTGGACGTTGTCCTACTGACTGTCCTGTGGTCAGTATGTGGACGTTGTACTGATGACAGTGATGACTTCGTGTTTCCCTGGCTGTAGTGGACGTGTGTGTGACTGTTGAAGGAGTATGTTGGACTGTGAAGGGAGTGTGTGTGATTGTAGTCAGAGTGGGTCTGATTGAAGAGAGAATGGGTCTGATTGTGAAGGCAGTGTGTAAAGTTGTAGTTGGAATAGGACGGGTAGTAGGACTTTGTGCCATTGTAGTGGAATTGGATCTGATCCTAATAGGAGTAGATCTGATTACAGAGGAAGTGGTTTTGATTGGAGAGGGAGTGGGTCTGACTGTAGACAGTATGTCCTTGATTGTAAAGAGAATGTAGGAGGTTGCAGTGGAACATCTTCAGCTATAGTTGGATGGCCAAAGCTTGAGTGACAGTCCTTTGCACATCTGATGCACACGAAGGCTGATGACTGTTGCTGGGTGGACGCTGTTGAAACTGTCCTTCTCTCTTTTCTGTCAATATCAATATGAAGTCAACTGTTAGTAGGAACCAGTTAAGCCCACACTGATACTGACAAAAAAAGTAGACGAGAATTTGAACATTTGAATCCAAGACTGTCCATTCATCAGTGCATTACAGTAATGTCTTTGCCAAGATGACTTGTTTTGTTTCCGTACTTTCTGCCACACATGGTAGGGACAATTCATGTCTTCGTCACGTTTTCATAATTTTCTTATATGAAGGGTTAAGGGAATAACCTGGGGTTAAACGATAAATCAATTTTGTTGTTTCTCGCTGTCCAAGGCAGCGTGATGTTACGTGACGGCTCTCTCTCTCTCCTCTCTCTCTCTCTCTCTCTCTCTCGGGGTTACGAGAATGATGGCGACGAGTAGGCTGGCTGTGAGATTATCGGGAGCAGCAAATTCCAAATTGTACATGTTCTGCGAGACTAGCAGTCAACTTTCTTAGTCGAGATAAAAGTGTTTGTGACCTACAACTCAATTATGGTGGACTTATGCATTTGGAGAGCGCGAATAGGGCTGTTTGGGGGAAAAGTAATTGCGAATGGACTTAAGAAGAAAGACGGTGACGTGAACACAAATGGAGGTCAGTGTGTCAAAGTGACAGTCACGGACATTTTCGTGTCGTACATCTATCTTCTGCTGCTGTCACTCATAGTGTACAGTGGCGTGGACAGTGTGACTTGTGTTTTCGGTCATGACTGGGAAACAGGGGTGCTTTTGAATTCTGTCAATTATCAGGGAACTTTGTTCTGGATAGAAAACGTATACCCATTTGGTGACAGTAAGAAAATGGGCCAGCCTGTTTTGTGTCAGCTCACCCTGTGTGACACACAACTTGTTTCTATGTGCTTGGCCAACGCTGTGTTACTGATATGGAAACTTCTCCTTAGTAATGATGTGGAAAAGAATCCGGGACCAATAGAAAATGAGAAAAATGTGGAAAATATGACAGTTGGAGACCCAGAAAGTGGTGGAGCACTCGCAGCAACAACAGACATGTTCAAGCAACTTATCAGTGCTGTACACGAACAAAAACAAGAACAACAACAACAGACGGAGGAGATCAGGGGAGACCTTAGTGTGATTAAATCAGAACTACTACAAGTAAAAGAACAGTGCGAAAACATCAATAACAGATGCGACGGGTTGGAGAGAGAAAACAGACGACTGACAGAGACTGTTCAGAACATATCAGCTGATATGAACGATATGGTTGCTGAGGTTATACAGGGCAGAGAGGACACTAAGAAGCTGTCAGAGGACGTAGGAGTGATGACAGACCAGATTGCATCCATGGCCACGGAGATAGACAGGTTAGAGGAGTTCTCCAGACGGGATAATCTCCGTATGTTTGGAGTGCCACAAAATAGGGATCAAGAAACATATGACACGTGTGCACGAGCTGTGACGGAGACCCTCAACAGTGTGCCAGGCCCCAAAAAGTGGCGTGAAGAGGACTTTGTCAGGGCACATCGCGTGGGCCAGGCCAGAGACAACCAGCCCAAGCCTATGATTGTCAAATTTCGAGAGTGGAGGGACAAAATGACAGTGTTAACAGACAAGGAGTACAGAGCCAAGCTGGAAGGGAGCGGTGTAAGGGTGGTCAACGATCTGACACGTAGGCAGGCCGCGATCGTCAGCCAGGCAAGGAGCGAGGGGAAGGCAGCTTACTTCATCAAGGGCAAGCTGACGGTGGGCCCGAGGAGACCAGACCCAAGGAGCTTCGCCCAGGTAGCTGCTACCCCATACGCAGCATCGAGCAACACAGCAAGTGACGATCAGCAGAGCGGGAGGGAATCCCCCAATACTAGCCACGTGACTGACAATACAGGTCATGACAGCCAACGACGATATAGCCTAGCCAACAAGAAAGTGGAGGGGAACACACAGGTAGACAGACAGGGCAGAGGTGACAAACAGACACGGGGTGTGACACGTACAGCACGAGGAGGGCAACAGGGGGGTAATAGGGGTGGAAGGCAGACAGGGCTTCGTAGCTTTATGACAACACAGGCTAGTGGCAGAGAACTCAGGTCGAGTAGTACAGGGAAATGAGACAGGCTTGATCATTCAACAAAACAGTTATCCTTTCTGAATTATAATGTGGATAATCTATTAAGTAAATTGTCCGATGCTGATTTTATTAATTATGTGAATAACTTTGATATAATCTGTTTAACAGAAACTTTTATTAGCAATGACTTTGATTTCAGTAATATCTTCTCAGATTTTGTCGCATATAGTGCTCCAGCCAAAAAACTATCAAACCAAGGACGAAACTCAGGGGGTGTGCTACTTCTGATTAAGAGACGATTTAGTCATTTTGTAAAAGAGACAGTGAACGTAACAGTTAATAACGTAGTAGCAATAAAATTTGACAAGAAATTGTTTCAAGTGGAAAAAGACATATTATACATTGCTTGTTATATTCCCCCTGAGTGGAGCCCAGTGTATAGAAATAATGTAATTAAGGATGGCATTTTATTGCTTGAGGAAAGTTTATTGGATATATTTGAAAAAGAAAATGCATATATCATTTTATGTGGGGATTTCAATGCAAGAACAGGTGGGGTACAAGCAGAAACATCGGGGATGACTTTTTGTGATGTTCATTTAGATAATGACAAGGAAGATAAACATGGTGTCCGTTCATCAAAAGATTTTTCTACTAATATGTTTGGATCATCTTTACTTGATTTTTGTTTCATGTTGGATCTTGTCATTGTAAATGGTACCTGTAATGGGGATAAAGAGGGTGAGTTTACATTTGTCTCACCAAATGGGTGCAGCATTATTGATTATTTTGTTGTTTCTGATGAACTGTTAGAAAGGTGTGATTTACGTGTAGCTGATAGCCTACACTCGTGGCATTTTCCTGTAGAGTTGACCTGGGTGATTGATGATGGGAAAAAGGGAGAGAGTGAAGTGAGAGAGGAGGGAGGAGGAGAGGGAGGGATGAGAGAGAGGGTGGTGTGGTCAGAAGAATGCGTGCAAATGTATAAAGACGAGACTGACTCAGCCCAGTTCAAGCAGTGTTTGGAAAGGGCTAAAGAAAGAATGATAGAGGGGGTGGATGAAAGCATTGATATGTTTACACAAGCCTTGTGTGGAGCTGCTGCATGCATGATTCGTATGACTGGGAAAAAGAAAAGAAGGACTAATGATTGGTTTGATGAAGAATGTGCACGGAAGAAAAGAAATGTCAATCGTATGTTGAGGAATTTTAGAAGGGCTAAGATAAATCTAACAGAACGCAGACAGTTGTATGTAGAAGAGAGAAAATCGTATAATAAATTGAAGAAAGAAAAGAAAAATAAGTATGATGAAAAAAGATTACAAGAGTTAAAAGAATCTATAAACGACCATAAATTATTCTGGTCAACAATAAGAGCAGTAAATAGAAAAACAGTATTGTACAATAATATCAGCTTGCAACAATGGTACGATCATTTCTCGCATGTCTTTGATGAGACAGAAGAGTCAGAACAACAAGAAAATACAGTAATTGAAGAAGAAGAGGAAACAGATGAACCTTTATTCAACGACCCAATATCTAAAACAGAGATTACAGAAGGCATTCAACACTTGAAAAACGGCAAAAGTGCGGGCATTGATATCATCCTTGGAGAAATGCTAAAACATGCAAATAAGGAAGTGCGTAGTTTTTTGAAAGACCTTTTCAACTTTTTGTTCATGAAAGGATATTTCCCAGCAATGTGGTCAAAGTCTATCATTATACCTATATACAAAAAGGGCGATAACAACAATCCTGATAACTATAGAGGAGTAGCATTAACAAGCATAATTGGTAAGGTTTATACACACATTTTAAATAGAAGACTTACAAAATGGGCACAAAGGGAAGCAATGATAGTGGAGGAACAAGCAGGGTTTAGAGCAGGATACAGCACTGTAGATCACATATTTACACTTTATGCTCTAGTTCTAAAGTATCTTAATAAAAATTCTAAACTTTTCGTTGCATTTGTCGATTTCCGGAAAGCGTTCGACTCAATAAATAGAAACAAATTATGGAACGTTTTAAGAAATAAAGGTGTAAATGGTAGATTATATAAGGCAATAAGAGGAGTATATGATACAGTTATAGCTTGTGTTAGAGATAAAAATTTGTATACTGATTTTTTCAACTGTCCAAAGGGAGTAAAGCAAGGATGTTTGCTCAGCCCCTTACTGTTCTCATTCTTTATTAATGAATTAGCAATAGAACTATCAGCTAAAGGAAGACATGGAATACAAATGCTGCCTGGACATGTTGAGTTATTTTTAATGCTTTTTGCAGATGATATTATACTCCTTTCGGACACAGTGATCGGACTCCAAAACCAACTTAATGTTCTAAAGCAGGAAGCAGACAGACTGTCTCTCAACGTTAATCTCGACAAAACAAATATTATTGTATTCCGTAAAGGTGGACATCTTTCCATTAATGAAAAATGGAAATATGGAGATTATGAAGTTAAAGTAACTAACTCTTACAAATATTTAGGGTTAACATTTACCACAAAACTAAGCTTAACCACAGCATGGACAGAGATGTGCAGAAAAGGGAAAAGAGGGGTGATTGAAATCCTTAGAGTTATGAGAAAATTGAATACTATAGACCCAATACTATATTGGAAACTGTTTAATACACAGATAGAACCTATGATTACATATGCAGCAGAAATTTGGGGCTTATATGACAATAAACAGATGGAGATTGTCCACACATTTGCAATAAAACGTTTTTTAAACATCCCTCTTCACTCCTCCAACAAAATAGCTTACGGTGAAACTGGTAGATATCCACTTAAATTACGAACAACTATTAAATGCATAAAGTACTGGCTAAAAATACTCAAACTTCCGCCATCACGATTATGTAAACAGGCATATGAAATGTTACTACAGCAACACGAAAGAGGTAAAAGAAATTGGGTCGATAATGTTAAAAATGTTCTTATGCAGAACGGATTTGGTATTGTTTGGCTAGCACAAGACGTAGGGAGTGATACTGCTTTCATTTCAGAATTCAAAGATTGTCTTATAAACTCTTATAAACAAAACTGGCATTCAGATATTGAAGAAGGCACGAAATACAATTGGTATTTTTCCTTCAAAAACATTTTTCAACCGGAAAAATATGTAACAGTAATACAAAATAGATGGCACAGATCTCTGCTTGCGCGCTTTCGATGTAAAACGCTGGGATTAGGAGTAAATAAGAAATGGTTTATTAGTAATGAAGAAAATAATGACTTATGCAAACTGTGCCAGCTGACCACAGAAGACGAAACTCATTTTATTTTTTATTGTACAGCTCTAAATTCATTAAGAGAAAACTCCAAGTTATTTGCATCCCATTGTGTAGTAAGCAGGGATCTCAAAACAGTACTATCATCTGAAAATGAACAAATACTCACATGCTTAGCAAAATACATAGCCGATGCAATTAAGATCAGGAATGAAAAGCTATCTGTGTGAAAAGAACACCTTGGAATAAAAGGGAAATGTTGGATGGTCAAAATATTTGACTGTTTATTTGCTTTATTTCAATCACATTTTGTGTGTGACACTAAGGTAAAGTGTCTTAGAATTATTTCATTGATTGTCTTTTTGTTTTTGTACATAAATAGAATCATTTTTCTCCATTCTGTTATTGTTTTTTCAATGAGACTTACTCAACAACGCCAATGTATGAGGGTGAATACCCCTTGGCAACAGCTGTAAAAAGCTTTTGTCAATAAAAGGCGTGCTTAGCGCGTCAAGCGTCAAGCGTCTCCTCTCTCTCTCTCTCTCTCTCTCTCTCTCTCTCTCCTCTCCTCTCTCTCTCTCTCTCTCTCATCTCTCTATCTCTCTCTCTCTTCTCCTCTCTCTCTCTCTTTCTCTTCTCTTTCTCTCTCTTTCTCTTTCTCTCTCTCTCTCTCTCTCTCTTTCATCTCTCTCTCTCTCTCTCTCTCTCTCTTCTCTCT
Organism: Monoplex corrugatus; assembly: GCA_030674185.1. Classification (NCBI taxonomy): domain Eukaryota; kingdom Metazoa; phylum Mollusca; class Gastropoda; order Littorinimorpha; family Ranellidae; genus Monoplex; species Monoplex corrugatus. The sequence continues at coordinate 3,218 of JAPXFY010000655.1, read as the reverse complement.
CTCTCTCTCTCTCTCTCTCTACCTCTCTCTATCTCTCTCTACCTCTCTCTTTCTCTCTCTCTCTCTACCTCTCTCTATCTCTCTCTCTCTACCTCTCTCTTTCTCTCTCTCTCTCTACCTCTCTCTTCTCTCTCTCTCTCTCCTCTCTCTTTCTCTCTCTCTCTCTACCTCTCTCTATCTGTCTCTCTCTCTCTCTCTTCTCTCTATCTCTCTCTACCTCTCTCTTTCTCTCTCTCTCTCTCTACCTCTCTCTATCTCTCTCTACCTCTCTCTTTCTCTCTCTCTCTCTACCTCTCTCTATCTCTCTCTACCTCTCTCTTCTCTCTCTCTCTCACTCATTCTCTCTCTACCTCTCTTCCTCTCTCTACCTCTCTCTACCTCTCTCTATCTCTCTCTACCTCTCTCTATCTCTCTCTACCTCTCTCTACTCTCTCTACTCTCTTTCTCTCTCTATCCTCTCTCTCTCTCTCTCTACCTCTCTCTCTCTACCTCTCTATCTCTCTCTCTCTCTCTCTCTTCTCTCTCCTTTTCTTCTCTCTCTCTCTCTCTCCTCTCTCTCTCTCTCTCTCTCTCTCTCTCTCTCTCTCTCTCTTGCGAGCGCGAGTACGCGCACGCTCGCTGTCTCGCTCTCCCGCTCTCCCGGGGTGTTCAAAAATAGGTATACAGTTATGAAAAAAGAAAACACGTACAATACTTATTGCATATACATGTAATAACAAGCACAGCCTTAATCCCTCAGATACTCAAACTGCTTGCCGTCCATATTCACACACTACTCTAATCGAGAGCGGAATTAAGCATTATAATAATGATTTGATACTTACTGTATACCTACTTTTGCATCCCCCTGTATATATATATATATGTTTAATGATATTATGCAACAAGAAATACCTGAAGGTGCAGGATGGGACCCAGAGCAACAATGCCTCCCCACTGGCCAATCATCTCCAAGATCCTAATGCCACGCAGAAGCCATTTCGACAAACAAAGGGAGTCTATCCATGTGCTCCATGACCTGTTTCTACCAAGTTATCCTGTTCAAAAGCTGATTGGCAAGGTAGGAAGATGACAAACACCGGGACATAGCCACTCAGCTCACATCAGCCAGGTCCAGCTTAATAATCATACCAAGAGAGAATAAAAGAGCCCTCTTCTATCATACCATAACCTGGATCTTCGTCTCCCTTGCTTGCCCGCTTACCCCCCCCCCCCCCCCCCCGTTACAATATAGTCTCAACACTTAGCAGTCAGAAGCTCCTTCCACTGTTTTACAGAAAATTTCAGGAGGTGCTCCTTCAAATACAAAAAGTGGTCAGACATGGTGCACCAAAACATGCGATTTTGCCTGTTCAACTCCTCTGATGTTTTCCTACTGGATCGTAAGTTTGCCGCCTTTCTGAGCTGTCACAGGACAATTTCTGAAGTCAATGGGTCTGATGTATGAACGCTAACAATGTGAACATCTGGTCTACAGCGGGAGGACCACTTTATATCTCGCTTGGTGTGGGCCAGTCAGACTAATATCATTAACCCATTCTTGTAGTTTACTGTTTATTAATAATAATATACAATAATATACAATATTTTATATAGCGCAAAATCTTGATAAAATCAAATCTAAGCGCTAAAACAGACACACACGCACGCACGCACACACACGCACGCACGCACGCACGCACACACACACACACACACACGCACACGCACACGCACACGCACACGCACACGCACACGCACACGCACATGACTATAAATGGGGAGAAAGAATAAAAGCAATGGAAAATTATAGAGAGCATATTATATACAATAATTATTATATGATACAATGTGATTCCCCTCCGAGTGGAGACAGGCTGCAGAGGGGATTGAGCGAGGTCAGGATTTTATGCAGAGGAGAAAAGGTGAGTTTTGAGAGCGGACTTGAAGAAGACAAAAGTAGGTTGCTGACGGACTGAGAGAGGAAGTTTGTTCCAGGAAAGTGGACCAGAAACAGAGAAGGCTCGTGGACCATAGGTATTGAGCTTAGTGCATGGAAAGCGAAAAGTCAGAGGATCGGAGGCAGAGCAGAGGATACGTGAGGGAACATAGATCTCAAGTAGGCTTGACAGGTAATCGGGGGCTGCGTTATTGAGGCTTTTGTAGCACATGGTGTCTAGTTTGTACTGTATGCGCTTTGATACAGGGAGCCAGTGAAGTTTTGCCAGGAGAGGAGATATGTGGTCAGCTTTTTTCTTTTTTAGTACAAGGCGTGCAGCATTGTTTTGAATGCGCTGCAGGATGTGAATGGTGGAGGCAGGAAGACCAGACAGGAGTGAATTGCAATAGTCAATGCGAGACATTATGAAGGAGAGAACGAGTTTTGCAGTTGTTTCGACAAAGAGATACTTCCTGATTAGGCTTATACGATGGAGGTGATAGTAGCAAGATCTGGCAGTTTGAGAAACAAAGTTGTTCATGGAGAGGGTAGAGTCAATGCAGACACCAAGGTTTTTAGCTGAATCAGAAATTGGGACTGATGTGTTACATAATGGGAGAGAAAGAGGAGGCAGCTGAGAAAGTTTCTGACGGGTGCCAATGAGGATAGCTTCTGTCTTGTCATCATTAAGCTGAAGTTTATTGAACTGTTGGCATCACACAATGATATTTTTCTCTAGTTGTTGGGTTTGTTTGTGCCCCCATTGCTAAACAAATGAGGTATAAAGATTGCGCCAATTTATCTGCACATATGTCTGTGTCAAACAACTTACTGAATGTTTAAAAATGACAATGACTACCACGGACCACCCACAAGTTAAGGCAAATGTAAACAGATCGTCATAACCCCAAGACAGGGAAAAGAAGTGATGTTTCCCTTGCAAAGGTAACACCAAACATAAACAACGAGACACAAAAGACAAAACAGACCATTAAATCAACAAAATAAACTGTAGGGTCTAAAATGCAAAGTGAAGCAAAACAAAAAACCCTTAGAGGACAACAGCGCAAAAGAAGAAGAAGAAGAAAAAGAAGAAAAAGAAAAAGACGAAGAAGAAGAAAAAGATGAAGAAGAAGAAGAAGAAAGATTGTTGAAGGCTGGCTTTCAGTCCACAAGACCTGGCTGGCTATCAGTCCAGAACACCTGGTTGGCTATCAGTCCAGAACACCTGGCTGGTTATCAGTCCAGAACACCTGGCTGGCTATCAGTCCACAAGACCTGGCTGGCTATCAGTCCACAA
>JAPXFY010006552.1:0-2500 GCA_030674185.1 Monoplex corrugatus | reverse complement strand
TCTCTTTCTTTCTCTCTTTCTTCTTTCTTTTCTCTTTCTTCTCTCTTTCTCTCTCTTTCTTTCTCTCTTTCTCTCTTTCTCTCTTTCTTTCTCTCTTCTCTTTCTTCTCCTCTCTTCTCTCTCTTTCTCTCTTCTTTCTCTTTCTCTCTTTCTCTCTTTCTCCTCTTTCTTTCTCTCTTTCTTTCTCTTTCTCTCTTTCTTTCTCTCTTTCTCTCTTTCTTTCCTTTCTCTCTCTCTCTTCTTTTCTCTCTTCTCCTTTCTTTCTTCTTTCTTCTTTCTCTTCTTTCTTTCTCTCTTTCCTCTTTCTTTCTTCTTTCTCTCTTTCTCTTCTCTCTTTTCTCTTCTTCTCTTTTCTCTCCTCTTTCTCTCTTTCTCTTTCATCTCTCTTTCCTCTCTTTTCTTTTCTTTCTCTCTTTCCATCTTTCTTCTCTCTTTCTCTCTTTCTTCTCCTTTCTTCTTTCTTCCTCTCTTTTCTCTTTCTTTCTCTCTTTCTCTCTTTCTTTCTCTTTCTTTCCTCTCTTTCTTTCTCTCTTTCTCTTTTCCTCTTTCCTTTCTTCCTCTTTCTCTCTTTCTCTCTCTTCTTCTTTCTCTTTCTTTCTCTCTTTCTTTCTCTCTTTTTCTCTTCTCTTTCTCTTTCTCTCTTTCTTTCTCTCTCTTCTTTCTCTTTCTCTCTTTCTCTCTCTCTTTCTCTCTTTCTTTCTCTCTTTCTCTCTCTCTCTTCTCTTTCTTTCTCTTCTTTCTCTCTTCTCTCTTTCTTTCTCTCTCTCTCTCTTCTCTCTTTCTCTCTCTTTCTCTCTTTCCTCTCTTTCTCTCTTTCTTCTCTCTTTCTCTTCTCTTTCTCTCTCTTTCTTCTTCTTTCTCTCTTTCTTTCTCTCTTTCTCTTTCTCTCTTTCTCTCTCTTCTTTCTCTCTTTCTTCTCTCTCTCTTTCTTCTCTCTTTCTCTCTTTTCTCTTTCTTTCTCTCTTTCTTCTTCTTTCTTTTCTCTCTCTCTTCTCCTTCTTTCTCTCTTTTCTTCTCTTTTCTTTTTTTTTTTTATTTTTTTTTTTTTTTCCTTCTTTTTTTTTTTCTTCTTTCTTTTATCTCTTTTTTTCTTCTCTCTTTCTTCCTCTTTTTCTCTTTCTCTCTTTCTTTCTCTCTTTCTCTTTTTTCTTTCCCTTTTCTTTTTCTTCTTTCTCTTTTCTCTTCTTTTTTCTTCTCTCTTTTTTCTTCTCTTTTTCTTTCTCTTTTCTTTCTCCTCCTTTCTTTTTCTTATCTTTTCTTTTCTTTCTCTATTCTTTCTTTTTTTCTTCTTTCTCTTTCTTCTCTCTTCTTTTTCTTTCTTTTTCTTTCTCTCTTTTTTTTTTCTCTTTTTTTCCTTCTTTTCTCTTTCTTTTTCTCTTTTTTCTTTCTTTTCTCTTTTTCTTTCTTTTTCTTTCTTCTTTCTTTCTTTCTTTCTCTCTTTCTTCCCCTTTTTTTTCTTTTCTCTTCTCTTTCTTTTCTCTTTCCTCTCTTTTCTTTCTTTTTCTCTCTTTCTCTCTTTTTCTCTTTCTTTTTCTTTCTTTTTCTCCTCTTCTTTCTTTTCTTTCTTTTTTTTTTTTTCTTTTCTCTTTCTTCTCTCTTCTTCTCTCTTTCCTCTTTTTTTTTTTCTTTTTTTTCTCTTTTCTCTCCTCTTTTTTTTCTTTACTTCTTTTCCCTTTTTTCTTTCTTTTCTTTCTTTCTTTTTCTTTTTTTTTTTTTCTCTTTTCTTTCTTCTCTCTTTTCCTCTTTCTTTCTTTTTTTTCTTCTTCTTTCTTCTCTCTTTCTTTTTTCTTTTTCTTTTCCTTTTCCTTCTCTCTTTCTTTTCTCTTTTTTTTCTTTTTTTTTTCTTTTCTCTTTTTTCTTTCCTTTTTCTTTTTTTTTCCTCTTTCTTATTCTCTTTCATCTTTTTTTCTCTTTTTTCTCTCTTTTTTTTCTCTTTTTCTTTTCTCTCTTTCTTCTCTCTTTCTTCTTTCTTTTTTCCTTTTTCTTTCTCTTTTCTCTCTCTCTCTTCTTTCTTCTTTTCTTTTCTTTCTCTTTTTCTCTTTTTTTCTCTTTTTTCTTCTTCTTTCTCTTTTTCTTTTTTTCTTCTTTTTTCTTTTCTCTTTTTTTCTTTTTTCTCTCCTTTCTCTCTTTTTTTCTCTTTCTTCTCTTTTTTTCTTTTTTTTTTTTTTTTTTTTTTTTTTTTTTTTTTTTTTTTTTTTTTTTTTTCTCTTTCTTTCTTCTTTTTCTTTCTTTTTCTCTTCTTTCTTCTCTTTTTTCTCTTTTTCTTCTTTTTTCTTTTTCTCTCTCTTTTCTCTTTTTTCTTTCTTCTTTCTCTTTCTTCTTTCTCTCTTTTCTCTTTCTTTCTCTCTTCTTCTCTTTCTTCTCTTTTTCCTCTCTTTTTCTCTCTTTTCTTTTCTTTTTCTTCTTTCTCTCTTTTCTTTTTTCTTCTTTTTCTCTTTCTCTTTCTCTCTTCTTTTCTTCTCTCTTTCTTTCTCTTCCTTTCTCTTTTTCTCTTCTTTCT
>JAPXFY010006551.1:0-12464 GCA_030674185.1 Monoplex corrugatus | reverse complement strand
TTTGTCAACAACAAAAAAAAAAAAGAATTTTGTACTTGTCTGTTTTTATTGAATCTTTTGCAAAAAAAGAATGTTCGTCCTAAAAAATAAAATGAAATTTTTTTATATATTTTTTAAAATATATAATATTATTTTTTTATTTTTTATGAAAAAAACATATATATAAATTTATTTTTATTAGATCTAATGTGGTGTGTGTTTATGTTTTATTAATAGTTTAAAAATGAAATTTTTTTCCCTTTTTTTTTTTTATTATAAGCTCATTGGTATCATCATTATTTTTATTTGATTTAGGGGGGGGAAAATTGTAATCAGTTTAAAATGAAAAAAAGTGTAAACGATACAAAAAAAATTTAAAAAAAAATAAGTAGGAGGGGGGGGGCACACAAGAAAACATTTAAATAAAAAATGATAGTACTTTTTTAAATGAATCAGTGAAAAACTTTTGTCTTTAAAACTTTCATCATCTTTATGCAGTATGAAACTATATGAACATAGTAATAAAAATAGTAACGGTTTCCATGTTTGCTTTATGTTTTTGATAAATTTGATTTGTTTTGCAGAACGGGGTCTGCGTGTGTGTATGTGTGTGTGTTGTGGTTTTGGGGGTTGGTGGTGGGGTGTGTGTGTGGGGTGTGGGGTTTTTGTGTCTTTTGCTGTTTGTTCAATCTTTTCAGATTTAATTTGCATGAAAGTTGTTTTGATGAACAGTTTTTTTTCGTTTTTTCTTCTTACAGTAATGGCTTATTAGTCTTTTTGGTTAGTATTTAAACATTGGGTGTTATAAAAAAAAAAAAAAATTTTTTGGGAAGGGTGTGTGGGGGTTTTGTGGGGTGTGTGGGGGGTTGGGGTGTGTGTGTGCACGCAAAGTTTTTCCCCTTCCAGAAATTAAAAAATAAAAAAAATTTTAAATACCCTTTTTAAAGTTGAGTCAAGGGCTCAAATAGTTGTTTGTTACCTTTTTTGTTGTTGTTGCTCTTTTGACCAGCGGGTGGGGGGTGGAGTAGTGGGTTGTAAATGGTGTGGTGGTGTGTATGTTTTTAATTTTAAAAAGGTAGTATTCCGTTTTTTTTTTTTACTTTGGTTTTTTTTCCCCGCTTATTTTCACCCCTTTTTAGATAGTCTTCCTTTGGTGGTTTCTCCTTCCCCCCCCAACCCCCCCCCCAACCCCCCTTTATTTTTTAAGGTTCAATTTTTTTTTTGATGTTTAGATCTTTTTTTTTTTTTTTAGTGTCAATTCTTAACTTTCCCCTTCATAAGTTTTCATTCGCTCGTTGTTTAATGAAGAGATGTTGATTTTATGGTGACTAGTTCATTAGATATTTGAATAGAGAAAGTTTGTCATATTGATGAACGCCTGCTAGTGGGGTAATAAAATGGGTGAGGTGTTTGCTGTTAAATTTTACGTTTTCAGTGGTTCCTTGTTGTTGTAGTAGTTTTGAATATTTTTTTTTATGGGTAATAAAAGGCATTGTTTATATATAGTGTTTTGAAATCTTTTTTGTGGTGTGAAAAGGGGGCAATCAGTTTTATTAGTATTTACTTTGAGGGAAGCACATTTCTTCATTTCAATATATTTTTAAAAATTGAGATATGTTTTAGAAACCCGAGGGGTAACGAAGGGGGCCCTTTTTTTGGGAAATCATTTTATTGCTTTTTCCCCCTTGTTTTATATCAACAGTTTTATCAATTTCGCTGGTGTGGGGACTGACTTTTGTTTGCTTTACTTGTTTTTGTTTAAATTGATCTTTTATGTAGTTGGGGTGCTTCTGAGACGAAAAGTGACAAATGTCATTTTATCATTATTATTATTATAAATATGATTGTTATCATTATATTTTTTTTCAATGAGCTTGCATGTCCAAATCCATATTCCCCGGAAAAAGAAAAATTGGGACCGAGGAAAATGTATTCCCCAAAGATTTTAAAGTATTTGCTTTTTTGAAAACTTTCCCCGGAAAAATATTTTTACCCAAATTTATAAAACTATGTAGATGCATGTATTGTGAACAAAAAAAGAAAGGGCCTGAACAACTTGATTTAAAGTTTTGAGTTTGTCTTGGGTAAAGGCCTTGCTGTCGAATTGCAACTTTTATTCAAATTAAACAAAAGTGACGAAAAAAGATGATCATCCATATTATCACTTTAGCCCCCTGCGAGCTTTTATCAAAATGGTAAAACCTTTTTAAAAACGCCCCATTAATGTCTGCTTTTTTGGGGAGGAAAAAAAACAAACAAAAAAAAACAATCAAGTTTACAAGGTCCCTATGTGATAAGAATGTGTTTAATAGAACGTGTATCGGAAATTTCCCCCGGTGATGATAACTTTTTGAGACACTGATTATGACACAACCACAAAAACTTTGAATTAGATTTTTAAAAACATGACCCCTTGTTTTTTAGCTTTTTTTACATGCACAGCAAACGTAAAAAACATTAAAAGATGTCCCAAATTTTAAAAAAACACCACACACTTTCATATTATCTAAACTAACCAAATCTAAACTAACCCAAAAACAGGAAAGAATGGCCTGCCTTTTGACATTCTGTCTTTTTTATAACTTTTGAAAATGTGTTTTTTGACAGTGAAAATCTGCACCCCGACATGTGAAACTTAAACATGAAGCTCATTACTTCGAACATTTTTGCCCTTTATGGTAGTCACGTGACCAAAATCAGGGGATAAATCAATCACAAAAAAGTGTTTTTATTTGATGTATTAGAAAATCGGTAGGGCCCCAATTTACCCCGTATTTTTAAAAATAATGCTTTTAAACATGGAACAAAAATTTGTGGAAAAAAGAATGGGTTTGACGATAAGTGGGGTTTTTGTTTGTTTGTTGTTTTTAGGGGTTCGTTTTTTTAAACTGTATTACCATTTATACACTCAATTCCTTAAATTTCAAAAATTTTTTTCCCGGAAAAAAACCCCCGAGCGTCAAGATCATGAAATGGTTCTTATCGTCGGAACTTTTCAAGACAAAACCAAACCCCTCATTTTTCCTTAAAAATTCTCGTCCTGATTTTTTTAAACTCATAATTTTTTTGGAGATTGAATTTTTCCATTATAGTTGGTTTTTGCCTACCTCCCCCATCACTATGGACAGTACGATCAGAACACTATCCCCCACCCTTACCCCACCCCATCCTACCTTGTGTTTTAGAGTTGCAAGGAAATTTGCGGAAGGAGTTAATGGAACAGCCATATCTGGGGAAAAAATTTTAAGGGTAAAAATGGGGTGAAAATGATAATTTCTCTCCCTTGTTGTCAATCATCACATCAGATAAAAAACTTTTTTTTCTTACTTAGTTGTTCAATAAAAATAATGGTTTTTAACAAAAGTTTTGTTTAAAGTTTTTTTCTTTTCCGTCGTGTTTCTGTGTGAAAAAAATTCGAAATTTTTCTTCGTTTAAAAAAAAATGAAAACATGATCAGTAAATTCGAAGGGGTGATATCCTTTGTACGCAAGTAGGGTTTTTTTAAAGAGAGAAAGATTTTTTCTGACAAATAAAAAAAGAACGAATACGATTACACACAAATATGAAACTGCACTCCCCCTTTTCGGCTTTGGGGGGGGGGGAAAACACCACCAACAAACCCAAACAGATGGCGGCATTAAACTGAAGTTTAAAAAAGGGGATCAACTAGGAAAAAAAAGACAAGGTCGAAAGTTGTCTCAAAAAAGAAAACGAAAAGAAGACCCCCCGTAGGACAAAAACCCCAAGGCAAGTACCACCCCCCTCGAGCCCCCAAACCTCCGATCTCATGAATTAAGCCCTCCGTGGGACCCCTTTCACCATCCAGAATACCGAACGTCCCCAGTCGACCGAGTACATGTGGGCAGAGTCTGAGGCGAAAGGAAATCGAAAATTAAAAAAATACTAACGAATTTAAAAACAAATAAAACCCCCAAAACCATACTACAAACAGAGAGGAAAATCTTATTAAAAACAAACAACTTTAAAAGGACTCCCGGATGAAAATAAGTCCCAATATTACGCCCACCATTGCGGCCAAACTGTTGGGCCCCCGGTGATTTTTCCACCATGTACCGAGGACAAATTCACCCCCTTGCGGAATGGGGGCTCAACCCCCAAAACTGAAAATAGGAAAAAAACCAAAGGAAGAAAAAGAGTCAAACAAAGAAGACGTTACAAACCTCAGTGACGTAAAAACGCGGTTATTCAATTAGATTGTCTAATATTTTCCCGTGTCCTTATCCCCGACCCCGCCCTAAATAAAGTGGTGGAAAGAGACTGGGGTTTTGGTTTTCAGGTGGCACGAAAAAAATCCTCCCACGACGATGTAAGACAGCCTTTGAAAAACAAAGAAAAAGAAACCTGAACCTGAGTGTTGTTTACTTGGGGGGTTTACAGTTTTAAAAAACAAAGGAGATGAATGCAGAAAAAAACCCTAAAATATGTGTGAAAATATAACCCAATTTCCGAAAGAAAGGGTGTGGTCCGGGTCGTTGGGGGACAAACCCCAAACGTAAAAAAGAGCTTTTATCCCTGCCCAAAGCGGATCCCAAAAAGCAGAAAGTGTAAACTATGCAAAAATGAAATCTCCAAACTATCAGCCCAAAACCAAGTAGCCAGGACGAGCCCCATCCAACCACCAAGGGAAGCGTTGGCCAAAAACTTAGGAGAAATCCATCAGCTCTTCGGGGAAAAACCGAGGGGGAGATCAAACCGGCAACGACATCAACAAAGCCCCGGTTTTCCCTCTATTTTTTTTCCCCCCCCTGGTTTTTTTTAGTTACCCCGATTCGTTCCTCTTCGTTCAGTTCAACTATATTGTTTTATTAATTATTTACTTGTTTACCTACTTCTTTTTTTAGCATTTGTACCTTTTGATTCCAAGTTAAATGAAATTGAATTATCAAAACTTAATATTGTTCTAAAGTTTATAACCCTTTCCTCATGAAGAGTGTGAAAATAAATTAAACTTTTTTTCGTGGAACACTGTTCCTTTGAAAAAAACATTATATTTGAGTAATATCTCTTTCTAAAAACGTCCAGCAGTTTCACAGTCGCTGAATACCATCAAAACCAAATTACCTAAAATACCGGTTTTTATTATCCCCAATATGATTGAAAATGACGGGGGCCCGGTCAAAAGTATATACATTGGGGAAAGGACAACTATTGTGAAGAACACCCCATTTTAAACCTAAACTCCCGTTTATTTCATCATGGCAATCTTATAAAATTTCCCCTCATCGTTAGTTTGTAAATATGGCCTCTGTTATTCCCCAAGAGGCCCAATTCTGTGAACATAAATGGTTAAGACATTTCAAATCAGGATGCAAGGGGAAAATTGGGAGGTGTTTTAATGAATGCCCCATTTTGGGAAAAGTATTGCACAAAAAAACAAGCAAAAAGGTTGATCGAAAATTTTGTAGATTCCAATTTATATTACTTAAAAAAGGGAACGTCCCCGGCCCCCGATATCCCAACCCCAGCCCCAAATTTCGACCTCACTTTAATTCCCATCCCCCCCAAACGCCAGGGGCAAACAAGGATGATTTTTGGGGATAAATCACATCCCCATAGTTTTCCCCCTAAACATATACTAAAATAGAGCATCCCACAAATTTTTTCCCAAGTTTAATTAAAAAACGCAGATGGATCGTTTTAAAGGGCAATCCTTGAAAAGCAAAAACAGATTATTGAAGCAATGAACATAAAACATTTACAAGTTTTCTTAACTCATGTTAAGAGTGAAAAATTTAAATTCCAAAACTTAAGTGTGAAAATAAAAAAAATCATGGGAAATTTTGGTGGAATGAGGATTGCCAAAAGGCAGTGAAAAAAAGAAAGAAAAATCAAAATCTATTTAGAAACGGGTCCCCTGAAAATCATACAGCGATGAAAAGTGCCAACTTTTAAGTGTATCAAAATCATAGAGCAAGCCAAAGAAAAACAGGGACTTTTTTGAAAATGTGAAGTAAAAAACCAAAGACTGATAAAGTTTTGGGAAAAACTAAAATTAAATGAAAAACGGGTTTAAGTTCCCAAAATTCCCAGTAAAGCTAAAAAATAACCTTTTTCCTATTCCTAAAAAAAGCAGAAGTTTTGAGAGTTTTTGCTGGCCCTTTCTGTGAAGGTTTCCCTGTCTCTAGTGAACTATAGGAACGAGAAGAAAAAAAGATGTTAAAGGTCCTGCCTCTGAAAATCTACCATGAATGCTCACCCCCACACTTAAAGAATTAAAAGATCCCCATTCAGTCCCTTCCAAGTAAAAAAATCGTTGGATAGATGCAATTCCAATGAGATCTGAAAAATTTCCCAAAAAATTTTTTAATTTTGCTACTGACATATTAAAAAATGTGGAAAGGGGGAAAATGCCCAAAAAACAAAAAAAACATAGGGGGTTCCCTGTATAAAATCGGAAAATGTAATCCCGTCGAAAAATACGGGCCAAATTGCATAACATCACATATGTAAAAAATGGAGAAAAAATCTAAAGAGACTGGCATATTGTGAAAAAGAAAAAATAAACCAGTAAATCGGGAGGATTTCGAAAGGGGCAGTCCCCCAGTAGAAATCCTAACGTAATCTAAAATAAAACAACATTGAAGACTAAAAGGGGTTTTTTAGCTACTTTTTTTGATAAAAAAAGATCGATCGTGTGGACCCAATTGTTTTTTAAAATTTTAAAAATAGGGGGTTTAAAGGTCACATTTTTGATATTTAAAGTTTTTCTTAGAAAACAGGTATTTCAAACGAGGATTGAAAATTATATTCCACGAACGAATTTTTCAAATGGGTACCCCTCAGGGACCCTTTGTCCCCTTTTTTCATGTATTAATGAATTCCCCAGTAAAGTATTAAGCATGTAGTTTTGCTCAATATGTGCGATTTTGCTGTGGATGAGGTAAATAGAAAAAAAAAACTCCTTTGGCTGTTTAAATTATAACGCAAATGCTCCATTTAGAACTTGAAAAAATAGACGATACATGGTAAAAAGGGGTTAATCTACCCCTGAAAAACGAAAATATTTTTTTTTTAAATTTAAGGGAAACCCCAGAAAAATTTTCCCCATTTCAAAGGGGAGATACTCTTCTATTTAATGATAATTTAAAATTTTTAGGGTTTTTTTTAGGGCCCCAAAAATTATTTGGGGAAAGCATATTTAATATTTTAACCAAAGAAAAAAATTTAAATTTTTAAAAAAAGTTGCAACGGTGGGGTCAAGATTACAACACTTGTTCATCTTTGTAAATGTTTTTGTTTAAAATTAAACCTATGAAGAAAACTTTTCATGCACCAAAACACTTAAAGAAAAAAATGCGAGCAAGATTGTAAATTTCAAATTTCAGGGGTTTTCCCAAAGCATGTTCTGTCTTCGCAATATACTGAAATAACTGGGTTTCCCCTTTTGGCAAAGGAAATGTTTACTAAAATTTTTTTTAAAAACCCCCCAAATGAGAAAAATCTCTGAAACAAAATTTTAAAATGAATCAATATCGACTTTCCAAAAAGAGCTAAATCATATTTTACAGGTCCCTCTTGCAACATACAAATCTGACGTCTGAAAGTTCAGGTTTATTCCGTATTGTATTATAAGACCTTTTTCCCAGTAAGTTGGGGGAAATCCCAAAAAGCACAATTTGACGTACATACAAATTAAAAAAAAGGGGAAAAAAAAAACTTTTGGAAGTAGGGTTAATGTATAAACATTATACCCATCATTTTTAAAAATTTCAGTGGTCAGTAATTGAAAAAAAGCAGGGTCAGCGTTTTTAAACCGTCTCAAAATTGAAAAAACTTTCACTAGGATTGATAAATCTATCTTTACATGAAATTTTTTGCAATATTAAAGGGTTTAAACTTTAATTTTGTTTTTCCCAGGCAATTTTTTAAAAACTTTTTTGCGGGGGATTAAAAACAGTACTTTAGGCCTTTAATTATCAAAATTAAAACAAATAAAATGTTGGGGAAAAAAGCACTTTTATTTATAAATTTTTCTTTTAAGAGGATGATATTTCTTTCTGGGATACTTCTCTAGTTCTTTTGTTATAATGATAAAGTTTAAGGGGAAAGGGGCTAAAAACTACCCAAAAAACAAAATTCCGCTTCTTCTCTTGAGAGAATTTTTAAATTTTGTAGACATAGTCTGGAAGCATTTTTTAATTAAAACAGAAAAAGTATATAAAAAATGAAATTTTAAATTAGCAAAAAACTTAGCATTTGCCCGCAGAATTTAAAATCCTTATGTATAGATGGAAACTTGATGCATTCAAAACAAAATACACCCAAAAAATGTATTTGGTGAAAGAAGTAAAAAAGTATATTCTTTTTGCGTTAAGGTAAAAGAAATTCCAAAATATCAGAGTAAGTTTTTTATATTTTGCTCATCATCATTAAGGGATGAATTTTTTTTTAGTTCAAAAAGTCCATAGCGAATTTTTTAAAATGTTTTTTTACTTGTTCATTTTGGTTTTTCCCTTATTAGTTTTTTTTTTTTCTTGTTTCTTAGATATTTTCAATTTGTTTTGTTTTTTTTAAATCGTTTAAATTTTGGGAACATTTTTTGTTAGTTTTCTTTTTCAAAACTTTTTTTTGGGGTATTTTTTAATTCAAAATTGACAATTTTCAAATATCTTTCCCCCCTTTTTGTTTTATTGTTTAAATTGGGGTTTTGGTTGTGGTGGCATGTTAAAAAAAAGTTTAACCAAAAAACAATGGCGTGTCAGTTTTGTGATAAAGAGTAGTTGATGATTGTGTGAAAGTGTAATTGTGTTGTCTAGTTTCTTCTTTTCCCTTTTCTCTTTTTCTTTTTTTTTTGTTTTTGTCTGTCGCTGCCGGTTGTTTTTGTTTTGTTTTGTCTTTGTTTTTTTTTTTTTTTTTTTTTTTTCTAAAATTTGATTTTCCGTCTCGGAATGAAAAGAAAAATGAAAAAGCGAAAAAAGAGGACGTGGCGCGTAAAACCCTTTTTAAAGAACTTTTTGTTTAAAAGAAAATTTTAGGGTGGAGGGACCCCAGCCCAAGCCCCCCCGCCCGGAAAATACCTTCCCGTTATTTCCGCGCCAAAGATTGTCATTTTTAAAGGAAAAAGGGGGGGGGGGGGGGGGAGGGGTTTCCCTCTTGCTGAATTCGAACCCGCATCAGTTTCCTGTTTTAAACGAAATACAAGATGGGGAATGACAAAAAAAACCCCGGGAAAAAGAAAATTCCCAAAATGGTGCTAAAAAGTTTTTCCAAAAAAAAAAAAAAGGCCAAAGTATTGTTTTTATTTCTTTATTTTTTTTTTTTTTTATTTTTTCATTTCATTGTTTTAGTTTAGTTTTTTTTTTAATTCATTTTTTTTTAATTTTTTTTTTTTATTTTTATTTTTCTATTTTATTTTTTTACTTTTAAATTTAATTTTTTTACTTTTTCTTTCTTTATTGATTTTTTATTTATTTTTTTATTCTTGTGTTTATTCTTTTATACTTTACTTTTTAACTTTTTTATTCTTTTTTCATTTACTTTACTGTACATTATTTATTACTTTCTTGTTTTTATTTATTTTTTTACTTTCTTTTTCTTTATTTATTTATTGTTTTCATTTATTTACTTTATTTTTCTTACTTTCTTTACTTTTTTATTATTTACTTTTTTCTTTTAACTTTTTTAATTTACTTTACTTTACTTTATTTTTTTTTTAACTTTTCTTTTTTTTATTTTTGTGTTTTTTATTTTTACTTTTTTACTTTATTTTTTTATATTTCTTTTTTGTGTTCTATTTATTTTTTAATTTTTTACTTACTTATTTTTGTTTTTTCATTTTTTTTTGGTACCCCACTTAAATGTATTTTTCACCAACCAAAATGGTCCCCCCGAAAAATTTAAAAATTTCCCCGGAAAACCAGAGAAAAGAATGACCTTTTTTTTCAAAAACACACCCAAGAAAGAAAATCTAAAACCCGGCATTTGGAAAAAGGGGCCCTCAAAGGTTTGGGGTAATAACCCCCCAAGAATTTGTGGGAATGCTAGCGCAAATTGTTGTTGTGTTCTCTTTTCTTCCCCTTTTTTTCTTTCTTGTCTGTTGTTTTCTCTTTTGGTTCTTTTTTTTTTTTCTTTCTCTTCCCTTTCCCCCCCTCTCTTATCTTTTTTTCTTGTCCTTGTCTTCTTTTCATCAAGATTTCGTATTTTCAAGATATTGTGACCTGAAGACGCAAAAAAATGAAACAAGAGAAGAGGAGAAATAACGTCACAACCCTTAAAATAGAATTTAGTTTTAAAAGAAAAAGTGAGGGTGGGGTGGGACCCCCGAAAACCTCGCCCGGTTTCCCGGAAAAAAAACCCCCCGGTTTCCGAGAGTCAAAAATTTCATAAGCAAAAGGGGGAAAGGGGGTTTATCGTTGCATGACCCCCTTCAACCCCCCTTTTTTTAGTTTTTCTTTTTCAAACGAAATACAAGAGGGGTGAAATGGGGGTAGAAAATTTGAGAAATTTTGTCCAAAAAGTTTCCAAAAAAAATTCCTAAAACTGTATTGTGTTGTGTTTTATTGGTTTTTGTTTATTTTTATTGATTGTATTTATGTTTGATTTTATTTTACTGTATTTTATTATATTTCTTTGTTTTTTTATTTTATTATTTTTTTTAAATTTTTTTATTTTTTTTATTTTTTTTTTAATTTATTTTATTTTATTTTATTTACAGATTGATTGTTTACTTGACTTATTGATTGACTTGACTTTACTTGATTTACTTGATTGACTTGATTGACTTTATTGCTTGATTGAAATTGACTTGATTGACTTTATGATTGACTTTTTTTTATTTACTTTATTTATTTTATTTATTTTCTTACTCAATTTTTTTTGTTTTTTTAATTTGGCACCCTTAATTTTTTCTTCGCAACCACTCAAAATTGTCCCACCCGGGCCCCAAGTTGGTAAATATCCATTAAAATAGCCAGAGAAAATCAAATGGGGCTTTTTTTTTTTTCCCGACACAAGAAAAAAAGCATGAATCCCCTGTTTTTGATATGAAAATTTTAAAAAAATAATGCAAAAGGAGTTAGTAGGGTTTTTACCGGATAACAAAGTTGTGTAATTTTTTGGGTATGATAATAGCAGCAAATCGTGCCATGTTGTTTTTCCTTTCCTTTTTTTTTTTCCCTTTTTTTGTGTGTGCGTGCGGTGTGTGGGGGTGTCGTCTTTTGTCTCTCTTGCTCTCTTTGTTTTTCTCTTGTTTTTTTGTTGTTCTCTCTTTCTCTTCTTTTCTTTTTTTTTTTTTTGTTTGTTTGTTTCTTTTTCCCTTTTCCCCCCCCTTTTTTGTTGTTGTTGTTTTTTCCCCGTTTTTCCCCTTTTTTGTTCCCCTCTCTTTTTTCCCCCCCCTCTCTCTCTTTTTTCCTTCCTGTTCCCCTTTTTTTTTTTTTAAACCAAAAAAAAAAGAGAAACCTAACATTGAGGTTAAATGCGTAGTGGGCGTTTTAAAAAAAAATGCTGATGGAGAGTAAATGAAAAAGCTGATGGGATGTGTTTTGGAAAATGACGATGCTTACAGATTATACCCAGTTCATTTTTAATTTAAAGGGCTTCCCCCCGCGTGGGAATGAATTCCTATGCACAAAGTGTAAAATTGTGTGGAAAAGATCAGAATGGTGGACTTATATCAAAGCTTTAAAAGTGACCCTAGTAGCGTAACCCAGGTCGCGAAAAAGCTTTGTATGGTTGATGTGACCAAAATTTTATTGGGAAAATGTGATTGAATTCTCTAAATAAGTTTTAAAAATTTTGATCAAACCCTTTTGGAATTATTTTACCAAAATAAAAAGTAAAAAACAAACAATAAAAAAAACACAAAAAAAATTTGATTGATTAGTTGTTGATTTTGGGTTTATTTTTACGTGGGACCCCCTTCAGGTGAATGGGCGACGGGATAACCATCCCCGGGAAGTGGGGGGGGGGGAAAATTAATTATCTGACCCAAAACAACAATGATGTTTAAAATAGGGGAGAAAGAAAGCAGTTTAATTTTTGGACCCCCGGGTTGAACCCACAACCCTTAGGTGTGAATTGGCATAACCAAATTGAAATACTGTCCCCCCAAAAAAATAAAGAATAGGGAAAAACCAAAAAAAAAATGCAAAATTTTTTTTTTTTTTTTTATGACTTCCACAAACCAATTCTCGAAGACAAGGGAAAATAAAAATCCGAACCCCTGGTTTCAGACCTCCCCCAGCAAATCGGAAGAGAGTTCTGAAAATTAATAGAACCCATCATTTTAAAAGGGTTTTGGGCTGGCAGTCCCAAAACCCAAGATTAAAAGGCCCCGGGGAAAGCGGTATCTAAGAAAAAATGTTTTAAATTCCTGGAAGAAAAAAAACAAAAAAGAAATTTGATGGGGCAGACACGTCATTTAAGAAGTTAGAAAAAGAAGGAAACATTTTATAGGCCCTTTTATGAAAAAAAGGGGTTTGGCCCCCGGAAAAGGAAAAGGGGGGGAAAGAAACACCCGTAGAAAA